>AP028429.1:1650685-1730504 GCA_036509395.1 Antheraea yamamai | reverse complement strand
GCGCTGCGCCTTCATTCTATAATTTATGTGGACAACAAGTTTTGATAATTTCATTTCTTACCACAGATTTATTAGTGTATTTTATTTTTTAGATAATCCAAATTTGAAATATCTATTAACGTATAACAGATAATAATTTTGTATCAATTCATGATTGAATAGACTAAAACTATAATTTGAATATAGATGTATTATTTTTAGCATATTTTTTCATATATTTTTTACATATTACTCATATACATACCCTCATGGTCATATTTAGAGGAACGGAAAAAAATGAGATTAATTAATATGAAAACAGAATTATTTATATAATATAATTTTTTAAAACTCGTTGAATAGAACCAATTAATTAACATATTTGAGTACAAAAAACTTAGACTATACGAAAAAAAAAACAAATTCTCGGCATGAAGCTCATTATTTTAGTCTCAAGGAATTTTAACATAACATGATGAAAATTGAATATTATTCTAAATACTATTTTTTTTCATAATGAGTGACTTAATTAGTAATGTGTATTGCCTACTCTTGTTGTCAAAACAGCCTACATCCATCTGGGTATACCTTTTATTAATTTGTCAAAAAATAACTTTGTAACATTAGGGTTCATTGGCCAACCAATGCAGTTTGAGGTCCTTTAGGTGAGCTGGTGCTGGATTTGTTTGTTTAATTTGTTTTCTAAGTTTATCCCAAATATGTTTTATCGGATTTAGGTCTGGTGAGCATGCTGGCTACACAAAAACTTGTATTCCGACTTCTGTAAAATACTCAGATAATACATAAGTAGTGTAAGGGCGAGCATTATCGTGTATCAAAGAAAATTGTCCTGTATGAATGGGGAAAAAGGCATCATAATCTGCTCTAAAATGTAACTTACATATCTTATCGCAGTTTTTTTTTCAAACTGATCAACGCTATTTGCCTGATAGGCAGCTTCATCGAACTAATGAGGTAAGCCCTTATGGCACTCAGTCAGACAACAAGTCCAAGGGTGCCAAAGTGGCGGAACCTCGGCTTGGACTGTTGCCTTGGAAGCAACAAAGCTAAACTTACCTAATAACTAGGCCAATTGTATATATATGAATTAGTCAGGCACAAACGTGTACCTCACAAACTCAAACATGTATTTTATATATATCAACTCGGCTAAACTAAACTGACCGAAGTAGTAGGGCAAGAATAAAACCCTTCTACCATATGTGTACTTACCTACCTCTGTGAGTGATCTGTGCTGTGTGTATTAAACTAGTGTGTAAACATTTTCAGTGTTACTGTTTTGCGCTAGCAGTGTGCTCGAGAGCTCAAATCCGGTATATTGAACCTAGGCTTTAGTCACTGCTGAGAGAGGACGCGGCGAGTGTGCGGGAGCGAAATTCACCGCCAAAAGATCGCGTTGTGATCTGTAGTTAGTTATGCAGGTGTGACCATGCACACGCTATGTTTGACAAGTCGGAGGGGTACTGATCGTTTGCTGTCATTATTTTATCGACAGGATCGAAGAAAATATTTCACGGCTGTCTTTTATATCGCAGGGTGTCGGGTATGGTCGTGTAATTTGCGTCGGATACCTCTAACGGGGTTGAGATCTTGCCACAGTCAGGCACCCATTTTCTACTTTATGTACCGTACGTGGTCCTAAGTAAAAATCAAAGTAACAATGTTACACACAGCGTATCTTTCTGTGAGTCGTTTCCATATTTTAACTTCCATCATTAGACTCAGAATCTGGGCTCATGAGTAAAGAATACTTTTCCCTAAGCGTCATCATCCCAATTTGGGTGTTGGACACTAAACTAACAAAGTTGGACCAAGCTACCCGAGCATCTGCGCTGAGCAAAGGACCTCTGACGGGTAAGTACGCCTCTAAACTATTCGCTTTGAGTCTTCTTCTAATAATTTTGGTGCTATCACTTGTCAACCTTTTTGCAGTTTGTTTTGTACCTCGGAAAACTCTGAGTGCGGTTTTTGAGGACACTTTATACAATAAATCATATGTCCCTCTCTGTTATTACCCTTTTGCGACATTGTCCTTTTTATCTTGTATACTCACCAGTCTACGTATCGTTTAACGTTGCGTAAAATCCCAGACCTGGAAACTGGTAACGTTTGCGCCACTTCATTGAAGTGTAAACATTTTCAATTACATTTGTTACCTTCGACAACTGAGCAACGCTGAGATCCGGCATTATTACTCAAACTTGTCAAGTGAAGTTCCCTTCATACAATAATAACATTTTTTTTAACCAAGAAAACAGAAATAATATTAAATTTATTAAAAATATAAAATATTGGCTGTTATTATTCCTTTTTGTGTTCCTCTCAATATGTCCATGAGTGTGTTTTGAAATATTAATACTATCCTTTGACTTTAACCTCAACTGATATAAATTATAAACGAGTCTAGTTTTCAAGGCATCCGGTGAACGATTTGAAACTTGTGTGTTGCCAGGTCTCGTTAGAACATGTGTTAATATTAAATCGTGGTTTCACTACAATATTTTCCTTCATTAAATTTGAAGACAAGAACCCTGAGTTACCACTTAAATTAAGACTTGCATATAGCACTCGATATATTTTGTCAAAATCTTGAGCTTTATAAAAAGAACAAGCAGTTTGCTGCAGTGAAGGCAGTTAGGTAACACATCACACATACCATAAAACCAACTACTCTGCGGGGCACGGTACTTCGCTGATATAGGCATTCACAGTTCGGCCTGTGTTGGTAACGGAATGTTATTGTTACTTGTCTAAAGCGTCTTCGACCTGCCTGCATTCTTATCTCATCCTATACTATCGACTATAGATTAGCGTACTGTGTGACTCACACTCACACTTAGTAAATTAATTTTTCCGCCTCGGAGTGTCATAGCTCCACATTCTTCTATCATTATAAGATAAAGAAATATTTTATCAAATACAACTAGTAATTTAATAAATTAGCGGTTGTAAATAAACAAAAATCGAACCAATCGAGTCGAATCGAAAAATTGAGCCTAGTAGTAAGAATAGGTTACTACCTTAACAATACATTATATATACATGGGAACATGGGAAAATACATCCAACTTCTAGAAAAAAAAAACACATAAATATTTAGGACAAGTTTGAATAAAAAAAAGTCGGTTTACCCATACATAAATGTATGATTTGCATATGTTTCGGAGAGTTCGTAAGAAAACACTTCCTCCAAGGTTAAGTTGTAGGTAATAAAAGATTAGTTTTATAAAAAGTAATAATAAAACTGTGTTCGAATATAATTTATTCATTTTATTATGTAAAAAAACTAGTATTTCAAATCGTATTTAAACAGAATACGGTATATTATCTAGTCTATTTATTTTAGTCTAAGAAAACTGCGATAAGAAATTTGAAATACTATAGGTCATAAACAAATAGGTACTATTTACATAAAATTAGTATGTATTTACTAGCTCTGCCCGCGACTCCGTCCGCGTAATGTAAAAAAACAGTGACTAATGAAATCATTTGAATGTATTAAGTCCATTTACTTATCTACTTTTCTGTCGTACTTAAGTCGCATCGTTATTAAAATTACGAAAACTTCTGACGGAGTGAACTGATTTTAGTGCTTTCCACCATCGTTATCGGCAGGGAATTCATCCCCACACATGGGAAGCGAAATGGTCTCGGACGGTCCGGTTCCAGAGGGGATTCCTTCCACGAACGATCCGGTTGTGGAATGAGCTTCCTGCTGAAGTTTTTCCTGGGGACTACAGTATGGAGTGCTTCTAGGGTAAAATAAATAGGTTATTTAAGGGTCGACAACGCGCCTGTAACACTTCTGATGCTGCAAGCGTCCATAGGCTGCGGTAACCGCTTTACATCAGGCGGTCTGCATGCTTGTTTGCTACCGTGGTAGTATAATTTTTTTTTTAAATGACACCAAGACTATATGTTACTAGAGAAGATGCTTTATGATTTTCTTGGTGAGGTTTTATGGTGAACGCAATACTTTAGTAGTGACGCGTGTTCAAACAAATAGAAAGACAGGCATGTCTAAAAATGATTGAAATATACTTAGTCTGACCATAAATACTGTTACAATTAAAAATAAACAAAATATTACGTTTGAATTTGGAGTCTGTCATTTTTATATGATTATTCATTGAGTTTTCTCATTTTGGCGCCAATATATTGTACAATATTTTGCGATATTAAAATGGAGTGGAGTGATAAAGAGAACCGAATCGCTGTGATTGGATTACACAAAGTAGGTATGGAGCCAAATGCAATATTTAAAACTCTCCATACGCTTGGTATTACTAAAATGTTTGTGTATCGGGCTATATCTTTAGCTAGGTCTTAGTATATTTTCTTGCAATAAGTTTTATATGAAATAAATAGGGAGGAAAATAGTAAAGTAAATTGACTAAAAAAACTGCTGCTATCCTATTCATACGTCTAAATTATTAGATATTTAATTTGAAATATTTATATAATAATAATAATTTAATATTTATTTAAGTATTTCATGTAAAATATTTTTTCTAACCTAAAAGTATAAATACAATAAATAAATTGTAAACTTCATGGTTAAGTAAAAAAAAAAGTTCTTAGGAGTAAAAGAATAATTTAATAATATATTTTATACAAAAATTGTAATTTTACATTATATAATTTATTATTATTCAAATCTTGTAATAAATTCAGTATTTTTTTAAAACTTATGCTGCCAAAATGTTTGCTAACCTGTCCATCATAAGGTCTACTTTCGTTTGTATGGAGCTTAAATCCTTATGGTTTCCGTCACTGGAGTGGTTAATAGGTACAATCAGACTTCTGTTTGTGACAGAAAAAGATCTGGCCATCCACGTAGTGTTCGTACGAAAAACGAAAAATCTAAAAAGTACTGACACAATAAATATATATTCTTATTATATGTACTAGCTGACTCATGCAACTTTTTCTTTACCAAGTAGGTTTTTTTGTAAGTCTCCTTTACTCCCGAACATTATCCGAGACTTTATTTATTTATTTATGGGCATTTTCTTCTTACAAAACATTTTTTTTTGCAACTTCCGTTTTTTTATTCTATTTATTTATTTTTCTTGCTATCTCTGCCACATATTTCATGAACGTCAGGAACGGCTCTCTAGTATCTTCGTCCGCCACTATTTTATACGAGTATAGTACCCCTTACGTGAGTGCGATGCCTATCTGGATACCTACCAAGTACCAAGTAGATTACTACCGGTTTAATTATATTTTTAAACGCAAACAATCTTAAAAAAACCTAATACCCGATTACAGTGATACCTGCAGTTCTCAATTGTGAATCGAATCTATTCAGGAACTCACTATACCCAGCTGGTATGTGAGAAATCTTTTAAAATAAGCCTAGCATCCGTTTGCAGCATCACCAATCGGGTCCAATTTAGTCGTTTGTTCTATAAGAATTTGTAAGTATACGTGAAATCTGCATCCAAACATAATCTTGTCAAGTTTGTTTTACTTTTACCACATAGCCCATCGTCTTGTTGACTGAGATATTAAACTTAGATATATATATATATCATTACATAGTATAAAACAAAATCCCCTACCGCATCTGTCTGTCTGTCTGTTCGCGATAAACTCAAAAATTACCGAACGGATTTTCATGCGGTTTTCACCGGTGGATAGAGTGATTAATGAGGAACGTTTTAGTATATAATTTGTTAAGATTTTTTTCATAATCAGGGCGGGACAACGTCTGCCGTGCCCGCTAGATATATATATATATATATATATATATATATATATATATATATATATATATATATATATATATATGTCGCGGACTTCTTTGTGTAAGTAATGAATATTTTTGCCATAGAATTTATTTTTTTATTTCAAACCGTTCAAACAGACATAACATATACAGATATAACATCATATTATAGAATTTTGCTAATTTTAACTAAATTTATCGTGCTCAATGCGCTGCGCCTTCATTCTATAATTTATGTGGACAACAAGTTTTGATAATTTCATTTCTTACCACAGATTTATTAGTGTATTTTATTTTTTAGATAATCCAAATTTGAAATATCTATTAACGTATAACAGATAATAATTTTGTATCAATTCATGATTGAATAGACTAAAACTATAATTTGAATATAGATGTATTATTTTTAGCATATTTTTTCATATATTTTTTACATATTACTCATATACATACCCTCATGGTCATATTTAGAGGAACGGAAAAAAATGAGATTAATTAATATGAAAACAGAATTATTTATATAATATAATTTTTTAAAACTCGTTGAATAGAACCAATTAATTAACATATTTGAGTACAAAAAACTTAGACTATACGAAAAAAAAAACAAATTCTCGGCATGAAGCTCATTATTTTAGTCTCAAGGAATTTTAACATAACATGATGAAAATTGAATATTATTCTAAATACTATTTTTTTTCATAATGAGTGACTTAATTAGTAATGTGTATTGCCTACTCTTGTTGTCAAAACAGCCTACATCCATCTGGGTATACCTTTTATTAATTTGTCAAAAAATAACTTTGTAACATTAGGGTTCATTGGCCAACCAATGCAGTTTGAGGTCCTTTAGGTGAGCTGGTGCTGGATTTGTTTGTTTAATTTGTTTTCTAAGTTTATCCCAAATATGTTTTATCGGATTTAGGTCTGGCGAGCATGCTGGCTACACAAAAACTTGTATTCCGACTTCTGTAAAATACTCAGATACTACATCCGTAGTGTAAGGGCGAGCATTATTGTGTATCAAAGAAAATTGTCCTGTATGAATGGGGAAAAAGGCATCATAATCTGCTCTAAAATGTAACTTACATATCTTATCGCAGTTTTTTTTTCAAACTGATCAACGCTATTTGCCTGATAGGCAGCTTCATCGAACTAATGAGGTAAGCCCTTATGGCACTCAGTCAGACAACAAGTCCAAGGGTGCCAAAGTGGCGGAACCTCGGCTTGGACTGTTGCCTTGGATGCAACAAAGCTAAACTTACCTAATAACTAGGCCAATTGTATATATATGAATTAGTTAGGCACAAACGTGTACCTCACAAACTCAAACATGTATTTTATATATATCAACTCGGCTAAACTAAACTGACCAAGACCGAAGTAGAAGGGCAAGAATAAAACCCTTCTACCATATGTGTACTTACCTACCTCTGTGAGTGATCTGTGCTGTGTGTATTAAACTAGTGTGTAAACATTTTCAGTGTTACTGTTTCTCGCTACCAGTGTCCTCGAGAGCTCCAATCCGGTATATTGAACCTAGGCTTTAGTCACTGCTGAGAGAGGACGCGGCGAGTGTGCGGGAGCGAAATTCACCGCCAAAAGATCGCGTTGTGATCTGTAGTTAGTTACGCAGGTGTGACCATGCACACGCTATGTTTGACAAGTCGGAGGGGTACTGATCGTTTGCTGTCATTATTTTATCGAGAGGATCGAAGAAAATATTTCACGGCTGTCTTTTATATCGCAGGGTGTCGGGTATGGTCGTGTAATTCGCGACGGATACCTCTAACGGGGTTGAGATCTTGCCACAGTCAGGCACCCATTTTCTACTTTATGTACCGTACGTGGTCCTAAGTAAAAATCAAAGTAACAATGTTACACACAGCGTATCTTTCTGTGAGTCGTTTCCATATTTTAACCCTTCCATCATTAGACTCAGAATCTGGGCTCATGAATAAAGAATACTTTTCCCTAAGCGTCATCATCCCAATTTCGGTGTTGGACACTAAACTAACAAAGTTGGACCAAGCTACCCGAGCATCTGCGCTAAGCAAAAAGGACCTCTGACGGGTAAGTACGCCTCTAAACCATTCGCTTTGAGTCTTCTTCTAATAATTTTGGTGCTATCACTTGTCGACCTTTTTGCAGTTTGTTTTGTACCTCGGAAAACTCTGAGTGCGGTTTTTGAGGACACTTTATACAAGAAATCATATGTCCCTCTTTGTTATTACCCTTTTGCGACCTTGTCCTTTTTGTCTTGTATACTCACCAGTCTACGTATCGTTTAACGTTGCGTAAAATCCCAGACCTGGAAACTGGTAACGTTTGCGCCACTTCATTGAAGTGTAAACATTTTCAATTACATTTGTTACCTTCGACAACTGAGCAACGCTGAGATCCGGCATTATTACTCAAACTTGTCAAGTGAAGTTCCCTTCACACAATAATAACATTTTTTTTAACCAAAAAAACACAGAAATAATATTAAATTTATTAAAAATATAAAATATTCGCTGTTATTATTCCTTTTTGTGTTCCTCTCAATATGTCCATGAGTGTATTTTAAAATATTAATACTATCCTTTGACTTTAACCTCAACTGATATACATTATAAACGAGTCTAGTTCTCAAGGCATCCGGTGAACGATTTGAAACTTGTGTGTTGCCAGGTCTCGTTAGAACATGTGTTAATATTAAATCGTGGTTTCACTACAATATTTTCCTTCATTAAATTTCAAAACAAGAACCCTGAGTTACCACTTAAATTAAGACTTGTATAGCACTCGATATATTTTGTCAAAATCTTGAGCTTTATAAAAAGAACAAGCAGTTTGCTGCAGTGAAGGCAGTTAGGTAACACATCACACATACCATAAAACCAACTACTCTGCGGGGCACGGTACTTCGCTGATATAGGCATTCACAGTTCGGCCTGTGTTGGTAACGGAATGTTATTGTTAGTTGGCTAAAGCGTCTTCGACCTGCCTGCATTCTTATCTCATCCTATACTATCGACTATAGATTAGCGTACTATGTGACTCACACTCACACTTAGTAAATTAATTTTTCCGCCTCGGAGAGTCATAGCTCCACATTCCTCTATGAATAGATTATAAGATAAAGAAATATTTTTTCAAATACAACTAGTAATTTAATAAATTAGCGGGTGTAAATAAACAAAAATCGAACGAATCGAGTCGAATCGAAAAATTGAGCCTAGTAGTAAGAATAGGTTACTACCTTAACAATACATTATATATACATGGGAACATGGGAAAATACATCCAACTTCTAGAAAAAAAAACACATAAATATTTAGGACAAGTTTGAATAAAAAAAAGTCGGTTTACCCATACATAAATGTATGATTTGCATATGTTTCGGAGAGTTCGTAAGAAAACACTTCCTCCAAGGTTAAGTTGTAGGTAATAAAAGATTAGTTTTATAAAAAGTAATAATAAAACTGTGTTCGAATATAATTTATTCATTTTATTATGTAAAAAAACTAGTATTTCAAATCGTATTTAAACAGAATACGGTATATTATCTAGTCTATTTATTTTAGTCTAAGAAAACTGCGATAAGAAATTTGAAATACTATAGGTCATAAACAAATAGGTACTATTTACATAAAATTAGTATGTATTTACTAGCTCTGCCCGCGACTCCGTCCGCGTAATGTAAAAAAACAGTGACTAATGAAATCATTTGAATGTATTAAGTCCATTTACTTATCTACTTTTCTGTCGTACTTAAGTCGCATCGTTATTAAAATTACGAAAACTTCTGACGGAGTGAACTGATTTTAGTGCTTTCCACCATCGTTATCGGCAGGGAATTCATCCCCACACATGGGAAGCGAAATGGTCTCGGACGGTCCGGTTCCAGAGGGGATTCCTTCCACGAACGATCCAGTTGTGGAATGAGCTTCCTGCTGAAGTTTTTCCTGGGGACTACAGTATGGAGTGCTTCTAGGGTAAAATAAATAGGTTATTTAAGGGTCGACAACGCGCCTGTAACACTTCTGATGCTGCAAGCGTCCATAGGCTGCGGTAACCGCTTTACATCAGGCGGCCTGCATGCTTGTTTGCAACCGTGGTAGTATATTTTTTTTTAAATGAAACCAAGACTATATGTTACTAGAGAAGATGCTTTACGATTTTCTTGGTGAGGTTTTATGGTGAACGCAGTACTTTAGTAGTGACGCGTGTTCAAACAAATAGAAAGACAGGCATGTCTAAAAATGATTGAAATATACTTAGTCTGACCATAAATACTGTTACAATTAAAAATAAACAAAATATTACGTTTGAATTTGGAGTCTGTCATTTTTATATGATTATTCATTGAGTTATCTCATTTTGGCGCCAATATATTGTACAATATTTTACGATATTAAAATGGAGTGGGGTGATAAAGAGAACCGAATCGCTGTGATTGGATTACACAAATGCAATATTTAAAACTCTCCATACGCTTGGTATTACTAAAATGTTTGTGTACCGGGCTATTAATGGGTACAATCAGACTTCTGTTTGTGACAGAAAAAGATCTGGCCATCCACGTAGTGTTCGTACGAAAAACGAAAAATCTAAAAAGTACTGACACAATAAATATATATTCTTATTATATGTACTAGCTGACTCATGCAACTTTTTCTGTACCAAGTAGGTTCTTTTTTAAGTCCCCTTTACTCCCGAACATTATCCGAGACTTTATTTATTTATTTATGGGCATTTTTTTCTTACAAAACATTTTTTTTGCAACTTCCGTTTTTCTTACTATCTCTGCCACATATTTCATGAACGTCAGGAACGGATCTCTAGTATGTTCGTCCGCCACTATTTTATACGAGTATAGTACCCCTTACGTGAGTGCGATGCCTATCTGGATACCTATCAAGTACCAAGTAGATTACTACCGGTTTAATTATATTTTTAAACGCAAACAATCTTAAAAAACCTAATACCCGATTACAGTGATACCTGCAGTTCTCAATTGTGAATCGAATCTATTCAGGAACTCACTATACCCAGCTGGTATGTGAGAAATCTTTTAAAATAAACCTAGCATCCGTTTGCAGCATCACCAATCGGGTCCAATTTAGTTGTTTGTTCTATAAGAATTTGTAAGTATACGTGAAATCTGCATCCAAACATAATCTTGTCAAGTTTGTTTTACTTTTACCACATAGCCCATCGTCTTGTTGACTGAGATATTAAACTTAGATATATATATATATATCATTACATAGTATAAAACAAAGTCCCCTACCGCGTCTGTCTGTCTGTCTGTTCGCGATAAACTCAAAAATTACCGAACGGATTTTCATGCGGTTTTCACCGGTGGATAGAGTGATTAATGAGGAACGTTTTAGTATATAATTTGTCAAGATTTTTTTCATAATCAGGGCGGGACAACGTCTGCCGTGCCCGCTAGTATATATATATATATATGTCGCGGACTTCTTTGTGTAAGTAATGAATATTTTTGCCATAGAATTTATTTTTTTATTTCAAACCGTTCAAACAGTGCACATATTACCATATTATAGAATTTTGCTGATTTTAACTACATTTATCATGCTCAATTATTGAAAATATATATGTAGCAAATAAAGAATCTAATATACTTTTCTAACAGTGAAAGAATTTTCAAAATCGGATCAGTAGTACCAGAAATTACGCCCAAGATCTAAACTCACTAACTTCAACGTCAACTGTTTGATATTGGATTTTAATAGATACAAATTCTACCAGTGTCAAGCCAGTCATGGGAGAGTCACTTTATAGGTAGTATTACATTTTTATTGTATAATTTCATTCTTCCAGATTAGGCCACTGAAATACACAAAGACAAACACAACGCTTACAGACATCTTGCCTTAAATAAATATATATTTAAATAATGATTATTGTTAGTTACTGCGTTACCTTAAAGTATAATTTTGTTAAATCTTATAAAATTAGCCAGAGTTTTGGTAAAAGAAGAAAATACATACCTTTGTACTTTTGTTAAAATCTGAAGAACGTAGTATATTGTTAAGTAAAATATCATACAATACAATAAAAAACTAGAGCAATTGAAAAAAATGTATTCTAGAGTGCCTTCATCCGCCCACATTTACCTCTACAGGTAGATCGTCAGTCTACAGACAGTATACGCAGCAAGCTTGTAACAGTTACGAAACTTATAAAGCCATGGCTTACCCGGAATGTTATCCTGAATATATCCGGAAGCATATGATTTACCATTAATTTGGTTGGATGCATACCAGTTTGAGTTCCATGATGCAAACAAATCAGTCTTGTTTGGAGAGGATAAATCCTGAACATAGGTATTAATAGTGATCAAAATATCCAGTCTGGATAGCTTCTTTAGCAAGGAGACCAACAGCTTCATCACCCTGGTTCCCACTATGTCCTAGTATCTATGCCAGAACTACATAAATTCCCAAACAATGACGTTGATACAAATGGAATTTAATAATTATGATAACTGGGGACTCTAGAAAAAATCGGACTATGCTGAATAGTTTGTAAGCAACACAGAGAATCTGTCAATATGATAGTTTGATCTAATTTATGTGATAGTACAAATTTGATAGCTTCTAATATAGCAACTACTTCACCTGTGTAGGCGGAGGATAAAGAAGGGTATTCAATAATATTACTGTGGATAAAAATGATATACATGTGCAATGTGTTACATTGTCATATAAATAAATGTATTATTGCATGCATACAGGTACATAAATATCATTGCCGAATATCGCGAAATTTAAAAAAGTAATTAAAAACTTAGCGTATGCCATTTTGACCTATTGTGGCAAATTCGGAAGCCGATGGGTTAAATAGCTAATCACACTGGTCTGCAACAAAATCCTCCTTCAAAAAATTATGTCATAAATATTACAATTTTGATGCTCTGAATCTGTTCCCGATAGCAGATTTTTTCTATCACGTCTAGATTTTTCGATATGGTTTTTTTTTCAAAATATCATAAATTGAGTTTTTTCTTATTCGTTGTATGCATTCACATCGTATATATATATACGAAATAGGTTTATGTCGTAAGAGAAGGAAGGAAAGTACGGAAAATGATTTCTATGGAAGTACATATGAGTCTGCACAGTATTTACTGTGACTTTACAACAGTTAGTTGAAAACTTGTCTTTTAATAGTTTACGTTCTATATCAAATACTTTAGTGAGTTTTGCACAAAATTCATATTATATGTATATTTTTTTTAAGTATTTTATGTTTAAGTTATCCATTTTTCTATGAGCAGGCATAATAAATATAAAATAGTTATTTTTAATGAATTCCATTCATTTTTAGGTTATGAAATGCCGCGCACTTGTAAGAATTCTACAGACTGTTCTTAGAGAGCTATGACAGATAACGTTTTTAATTCGAAGTTGAACAAAGCTGAAAAAAGCTTGGGTAGCTTTTGTAAAAGTGTGTGATAATTCTTTTGGTACTTAATACAAAAGCTTACAACTACCGATAAAATATTCGAGAGATTCTTTCTGCTTATAAAGCTTAAGGATGCAATATTTCACTCATAATTAATTTTTCTGTCTAAGAGCTAGTAACGGTTTCGACAAATTTTCTATAAGACAGTTTTTTATATATCTTTATGTTCTTCCGAACAGCGTGCGGGCTACCTGGCTGCCGGTAAACGTTGCGTTTATTACTGCATATCGCACCTTTACTGGCAAACATATTATTTTTTATATAATTTTTGAATGTTTTATTTTTACTAACTTTGAAACCCTACTAAAACATGAAATTATTATTGCCAGACATTTTTGTTATAAACAATAATTTGCCGATGCTATTTTTTTGTAAATAAAATAAGAATGTTCTAACCATGTTAAGATAGCTGTAATTTTAATATATTTTTTTTTAATGAAGGTTTAGTCACCTGCGCGACTATATCGCCTAAATGACATACAACTATATAACAATAAGAATAACAATAAACTTAACAATAGCTTATATTAATTTTGTACAATTCTTTAGCATCCTTCGAAGTGGGGTCAGACAATAACGAATTGTACAAACCAGTGTGGAACGAACCAGAAGCATTAAGCCGAGATCTAATATCTTCGTTTCGAACACATTTTGCCAAGATGTGGTGCACATCATCGATGAGTTCACAACTCTGGCAGAGTGGTGATAGTACTTTACGCATCAGGTATGCGAACTTTTTACATGGGATGTGTTCTGAGCGTAATCTTATTCCTGTGATTGCTTCCCGACGGCAAATCGTACTGTCATCAATCCATACTGACCTTAAGGGGCGTGGCTGAATCGTTCTGTACCATATTCGTTTTGTTTTAGAACGCTCATCAAAGTATTCCTTCCAATGCGAGTAACAGCTATTTTTAAATACTGAGCATACATCCAAGTAAGTTGGTAAAATATTAATAGGAGCATCTTCGGAGGATCCTTCTCTAAAGCTCTTCTAGAGATCAGCTCTTTTATTCCCAGTTATACCTATATGAGAAGGGATCCATTGTAAAACAATTACTTTGTTCTTTGCTTTGAAATCTAGTAATTGCTTCAAAATAGTGTAGGCTATCGGTATTTCTCGAAAAGTCGAGGTACATCGAGCTACGTGTTGAAGAGCACTTTTTGAATAGGATAAAATAACAATCTTAATGGGCTCAGTTGATTGCGCAGATGAGAAGGCCTCTGCAATTATTATCAATTCAGTGTGCATAATTGAAATATTTTCATCAATTTGAAATTTCATAAAAGTTTTGGAATTTGACTCAAAAAATGCGGCTCCTAAATAATTCCCAGCTTTAGATCCGTCAGTGTATATTTGAACAAAATTTTGATAATATTTATTTATATATTGAAGACAAATGTCTTTTATTTTAAGAACATCATATTGACGCTTTGGCTTCCAAAAATACCATATACAGTTATTTTAATTATATTGTGCAAATCAATGTTATCGATCCAGGTGTATAAAGTGAACATTTCATGTTTTATACTTATTTGAATTGGAGTATTTTTATATTGAGAAAAAATAGAAACTAATAATGGTCTTTTTCTTTTACGCCAATAGAGTGATTGGAAAGGGGTGGACAGTTCTTCTGATACATTGGTTAGTTCGTTTTTTTCGAATGACTTAAATTTAAATAGAATTTTGCCAGCTAAATATTGTCTCCTAAGATGTAACGGATATATGCTCAATTCGCTTTCCATAACATAGATTGGAGTACTTTTAATGAAACCCCCCCGATAATTCTCATGGCCTGGTTTTGGACTTTTTCAAGTTTATAGAGGTTAACCTGAGCACTACTATCATAAAGAAAGCTCGCATAGTCAATTCGACTGCGTGTAATATTGAAGTATAAACGAACTAAATGTTATGGATGAACACCCCAATTAAAACCGGCTAATGCTTTGAAAACGTTTAGAAACTTAGAGCTAGATTCTGCAACTGCATTGATATGTTTACCCCATTTTATGTATGATAAAGATAGCGATAATTGTGGAAACGCCTGTTATAGATGCATGTATTCAAGATAACGTCAGTCTCAAGTCGTATGTCTACGTTTATCGTTGTTTTTCAGTGTTCACGATGAAATCTCAATATCATAATGGTTAATAAAATGTAATATGTTGTTTGCAATGGAAAAAATAAAATGGTTTGAAATGAATTATTTTATTTATAAAGAATATCATCGGGCACATAATTTTCAATAACAAAATTGTCTGGCAGTGATAAACTCATGTTTTTAATAGCGTTAAAATGTAACCGAAATTTTTTTTTTCCTGAAGTTAATTATAAATCAAAATGTTGACCTGTAAAGGTGTGACGGGCATTAAAAAACACAACGTTAACCGGCTACCAGGTATCCTGAATCCTGTTTGGAAGGGCAGTAATATATCTTCATATTAAAGAACCAGCTTTTCTAAAATTCTCGTTCTTCCAACGTTGCTGGCTCTTATACTAAGGTGTCGCAAAAAAGTCTAGTTATGTTAACTACAATTTTTTGTTTTTCGTTTTCCTGGAGAGCCCCTTGCGTTTTATGGGACAAAAAGTATCCTAAATGTAACCTTGGAATATTAGTTATTACTGTGTCAAGTTTCGTTAAAATCGGTTCAGTACTTTCAGCGTGATGCGTGTTCACAGGGACAGACAGACAGACAGACAAAAATTGTGAAAAGATAATTTTTGGCTTCTATATCGATAACAAAGTCTACCCCGATCAAATATATGATATAGAGATGATTGTTTATTTAAATTAATAGGTTTCCATTTAAAAAAATCATATCTCCGTAGACTCCTCGCGCAACGCAGCCTGATTTTCGGTACGAAAATCTCAGTAAATTTGTAACGTTCTTAATAAACAAACAGTACCTGCTTATGTTACATATAATCAAGTTTAATACAGACAATACAATATCTAAGTTATCTTCATCATATCTGAGAAAAAAATAATTTCGTTTTAAACAAAATTTCACCGCTTTATCTAGCTTACGTCAATCTTAATTCATATGGAATACGATCCAATTTAGTAATTTATTTAAATTCGATTTAGAAAATAATATTTAAGAAAAAATCAGTTCGCGCTCGTTTTTACTATTTGAAACCACGTCGTGATTTACCATCAAATAAGATTGTGATCAATTATTAAAACCTATGAAGTTAAATAGGGTCTAAATAAGTGACTCGACAGTGCAATGACCACATACGATAATACAGATAAGTTTTTAATAACACAATATTATATTAAAATGAACTTAGATAGGTAATAAACAAGTTCACAGTGTTATAATGATATTGACACTGGCCTATAGATACGCTGGGTTAGAACTCGTCTCAAAACTAATTAAAATTGTGTAATCAAATGTTTTCATGATTATTCCACATTACATTACTGGCTTTGCTGTGGCTTTGTTTGTGTTACAGTACACTCAATGAGAATTGGCTACTACAGATCATGCTATCCATAATAAATAAATAGAACCGATAAATATAAAACTCAATTGCCGAATGTATGTAAGCCCAACACTGCAATTGTCAGGACAAGGTTTCGAAAAATCGTACGGAAAGCTGAAAATTTGTTTGTTTTATTGAATAACTTAACAAACATTATTAATTCTTCATCTACTATGATCCCTTGGGATAGAGAAATTTTGATATGGATTTCAAAAATGTATTTTGTGGAGCTTGATAAGGTCAACATTTATTTTTATATGCTACTAGCGGGCCCGGCAGACGCTGTCCCGCCTTGACTATAAATAAAATCTTGACAAATTATATACTAAAATCTTCCCCATGAATCACTGTATCCACTGGTGAAAACCGTATGAAAATCCGTTCAGTAGTTTTTGAGTTTATCGCGAACAGACAGACAGACAGACAGACGCGGTGGGGGACTTTGTTTTATACTATGTAATGATGATGTATGTATATAGAGTGGTGGTCATATAATTAGAGACACTTCTTATGAATAAAGAAAGTATAACTTCAACGTATAAATGTTCATAAAAAATATACACATTCAATAATTAATAATCATGCAATAATATAACCACTCAAATAAAAAACTCATTAAATGTATAAAATATAATACACATCTTACCTTAATTTACAAAATGAGTCTTTACACATGTAGGAGTTTATTTTCTGTTACTGGTCGCTTGGACACCTAATTAGAAACATTTAAAAAAAGCATCCATAGCTCGTAAACCTTCCTCATGAATCACTTTATCTACTGGTGATATCGCACGAAACTCCGTTCAGTAGTTTTTGAGTTTATCGCGAACAGACAGACTTTGTTTTACAATATGTAGTGTACTATCATATATTATCATATACTAGTAACAAAGCGTGCGGGACAACTAGCCAGTACAATCCAAATGTACTGTACAAACACTTACCTAACAATTATTGTGACTTTAAAACGGATCAATTTTCCACAAGTAGGCCATTGCGAAGTAATCCAAACAAAACAATTATTACTGCTTTAGTTATCTGATAAATTAGTTAAATTTAATAACGCTGTTATTTGTATGTAATATTGTTATAATAACTATTGCGTCACGCCTCTAGCTCGTGACGGCTCGGATTGTTCGTGTCTTCACGAATTTTTTTTAGATCTTAATTTAATAATACTAGAAAATGACAACCCAAGTTGTAGGACCAGTTTATCTTCCTATTGTAAATCAAACGAAATTACATCGCAAAACCGAGTCCATATAAAGTAACAAATTATTAACTGATTAAATAATTCTTGCAATAAATTAAAATAACATAACTCTGATTTTATAAAAAAAAAATACATTTATAGTAGGAAAAATAACACTCTGTAATTCGTGACGATATGGGAGTAAATACACAGAGTTTTTGACGGGTTCTTAGTTTGTCCTGTAGTGGATTTTATATTTTATTCCTAATCTTGTGTTACTTGGCTCTATATTTTTTAATATTTGTGCTTTTTTACGTAATATAGTTAGGTTATTGTGCACAAGTGAAGTGGATGGCAGATAACACCATTAAACATGGATTCTGACTTGCCACAAACACTCTCTGGAAAGTCCTATATATCATATATCTGGCTATATATCATCACACTAAGATCAATAGGATCAGAGCACCAATTAAGAATATTTCAAAATCAGGGTTTCTTTTCCTTTTGAGAGCTTCCGTTGCGTTATAACGTTAGCCCAAAGTAACTACTCCACGCGTATGAAGTCGCGGGCAGAAGCTACTTTAATATAAAGTTGTAAACTACTATTTTCATAAGCACAATGCATTGTATATTTTGTAATATTGGTGCTTTTTTGAAGTGAAGTGGATGGGAAATAATAAGACGGAGCATGAATTCTGAGATGCCACGAAAACTCCCTGCAAAGTTCTAACAAGAGGGGCACGTTGAATATCAAACATTGAAATGATCCCAAGACATTAACATTATTACCTACTCGATAATAACAGTAATAATTTAGAAGATGGATTGCCAAAAATAACATTAAAGAAAAGAAGAGTAAATACACACATAGCAAATCAGATGAATAGAGCAGGTACGCATTTACTCTGGTGTTAGAATGTTATCTGTAATCAGCTTGTTATGTCCCGCCAATAAATAAAGGCATGTTTTAAACCTAACTTATTACCCGGTTAATCGGCTAGTTCAATAGGCATAGATTAAGCATGATCGCTTCCTGTCTATATCATCTATTATATGAATAAAATTAAAGTGGCATACATTAGTAGATATATACATTATTTTTTAGTAACTTTTACTTTACGAACTGGATATGAAAGTATATACGATACGAATATAAAAATAAATCCTGTGTATCTGTTCCGACTAATTTCCGATAAGGTTTGACACATTTTGACGGGATTTTCACTGGCAGATAACTGATGTTATAAGGAGAAACTTAGGTATAAGTTTATTTAAAGAAAAATCGAAGCAGTCATAAGGACTGCCGAAAGAAGTGAAAATTTAAAATAACGGAATAACTAGATGTACTTTTTTGAATTTTTAAACCGATTATAGTTTTAAGTGTTTTAATTTCTTAATTTTTACATTGATAACGATAGTTTAGTTATCTATTGGCACTCCGTGCAATAATTGTATACATTTAATTAATTAATCAACATACGATGGATAGCACAAGCTCAATACAAAATATCAATATTACATGTAAACACGGCGCTATACAACGTGTCCCTAATCTGGCGTAAACGTACCACCCCACAAGCAAGTCGAGGTCATCGTAGACACGAACTTATAAGTTTCTCCCGCGCCTAAAATTACTCAAGGTGGGTAAAAAAGTTTTCAATTCAAAAAGGTTCCGCTCTAATATAATAAATAAAAGAAGCAGTGTCCAGTACCGTACACATACTACGCGCAAGTTCACACTCATTAAAAAGAAATTTATTCAATTCTACGCGACCGAAGTCACGGGTAACTGCTAGAAAAATATAAACAAAGTTATGATTTCGTATTCACCAACTACCTATCCCAAAATACCACCTTTTCCTTTTTTTTATTTCAAATTTATATAACAAGGTATTTGACTGCGTCTATATGATTTCGTTTTATTTATATCAATATATATTCATCAAATTTAGTTACTGTAAGTTTGCAAACAGCGACGTGATAGTACAATTTTAATATCTTTAAACGGATCAGTTAATTTCGTCTTAACTTATGAAAAAAAAAAACAAACTTTAAGAACATGATCGTGAAAGGTATATATTAATGTCTAAAGGCTATCATAGGATGGATCAATTGGTTTTGATGTCTGGAAATGACGCCCCTCTCTGTGCATCCATTAAAAATGAATGTAACTATTTATGTTTTGTAAAAATATATAACACGAAGAGATAAACCAGATCGACTTTCTTGTCGGTCCTTCTCGATGACTGGGTTGTTTGTCTTAACCGGTGGTAGTTTTGACGTTCATAAGCGCCTTCTCAGGATCGTAATTGAATAAAGTATATTTGATATGAAATTATTTGCTCTAGTCCCATTATCCCGGGATAAAACAGAGGATAGACCTTCAATTACTGCTTTATTGTAACATTAATAACGTTGTCTAATCTTGAATATAATTAAATGAATCAATATAAAACATTGAAACACTAGATTCCCATTACAATATATGCGATGTGAAACGAAGTTTATATTCATCTGATTAATTTATGCACACTTTTAAAATTATTTAAAATTCGTGAACCGTTAAGCTGACGAGCTTACGGTATTTAAATGTATTCCATTGCCAAAATCGAGTAACGCCGCTTTTTGATATTTTTCAAATTATTTTAGTGTCAAAGTACTTAACTCCTAACTGTTTACAATCCAAATAAATTACATTAATAATAAGATTTAACAAAATTTAATGATAATTTTTTATTAGTCTCAGATTGAAAAAAAATTTTTTTACAAAATCCAATCTTATTATTTTCATAAATCTTTGCGAATTGATTTATACATCAATATAAAATTAATTAAAAACCACACGAATTAAGACTGAATCAAATTACTGTGTACAGGAATTAAAATTAAATATGTTATTCATTAACGTATATAATATAACATATTATAGTAATAAATTATTAAAAATATAAATAATATAACAAAATGTCAAAAATTTAAATTCAAGTTCTCATAAAGTTGAACAGATTCATTTTTTTTAAAGGGCTCTAACCTGAAACTATAAGTTGGATATGAAAAAATCTTTTTGCATTTGCAAATATTTAATGAGGAAGAATGTAGGCTGTTTAACCTGGGAATACGGTGTTTAAGAGCGGAGAATTTACGATTTAATGTTTAGGCCATAAGTCCTCTAATTGACCAATAATATTTTAACTAAAAAGCTATGATAAGTCATAGCTTGTTCGACAGCGCCTTGTTAAAACTTAGCTAGCTAGCTTATTTTTTTTTGACAGCTTTTTTTGTCTATCCGCACGCATCTAAGCAACATATAACCGTTTCTTTTTCACCACCGATATTTGATTGATTGAGAATATGCCACCTTCAAATTTTATCTAAGACAGTCTGGCGTTATAATATTACTTTACTAGTGTACCTTATCGTGCTATTTGTTTTGTCAAAATATCATGTAGGTAACGCAACTTTAATCATAATATCATTGGAACAGGCTATGTAATGCGGTGATCGAGGGCGATAACAATTAAACGCGAATGTAACCGTGGGACGCAGCTAGTGAATATGTTTTGTATATTACATTCTCGAATTCTAGCGATTCGGAGGATATATCTTAGAAAACAAATGTCAAAGAAAGATCAAGTTTTTTATGCTAATCACAAAACATAACAGGTGAGCGTCTTAAACGTATTCTGGGTTTATTAATCGAACAAGATTTTGCTCGAAAACAACGAGCCTCTCTAAACTTGTCTAGTCTCACAACATTAAATATTTTGCTTGTCATCCCAAAGCTCTGCATTCCGTTCTGTTATGTATAATTATTCAGTAACAGCGTTAGTTATTTGATACTTTATCTCAATGATATTATCTACATACTAATACGTGAAGCCAAAACTTTGTACCGCTTTTTAAGCGAGTTGCGCGAACGGATGAACTTGAAATTTAGCATAGTTAAAGTTTATATGGAGGAGAAGTGCACAAAGCTATTTTTTTTTTATATAAAATGCCTTCAAGTATAATAAGTTAATTAAAATATACATTACTCACACTACTGCTTGAATTTTACACAACATATACACATATGTAAATGAAAAAGACGTTTCGCCATCCGTCAGTTTACTCTTACGTTCCAATTATCTTTTTTCATCCTACATTCAATATTTTTAACATGACTTACGTTCGACGAAAACGAAACGATACGAATATATAATATGTAAAATCATAATAAACTTTACTAAATACTCAAATAATTAATTAATAAATAATAATGATATATCTTTAATAATTTTATGAAATCTCTGAAATAATAATTATTCTCTTTGGTCTTATTGTTGTACTGTCATAATTTTTAGGTGACAGGATTGCATTCATTTTGGTAGGTAGGTGGTAGAGCCACGCTGAAGTTATTACTGGTTTCAACATGAATGGGTCGGCTCGTCCGGGGTAGTACCACCCTCTCATAGAAAACCGACGTGAAGTAGCAGTGCTTGCATTGTTGGGTTTCGTTAGGTCAGTGAAAACGCCGGAGGCACACCACCTCTCTCCTCTCCTCCCCTCCCACGCTTTCTCCCAAACACAGGCTGGCAACACACTTTTGACTCCCCTGGTGTTATTAGTGTCTATGGACGGTGATGATCACTTAAAATTAGGTGACCCACCTGTTCGTTTGCCTGCTATGACAGAAAAAAAATCATGTTGTCATAAGAGTAAAGCAATAATACCAGCCTTATGAATATTTTAAATCTTTTCATTATGGACTTACTTTAAATGATAATTCAATAAAAAATAAGACAAAAAATTACGTTGAAAACATTCGCAAATACAATACATTGTTTGCTTAAGGTTAGCTAAGAAGCTAAAGTTTCGGATATACTTACAGATGGAGTGTATGGATCATTTATATGGTTTTTAAAGTGAAACTTTTATTACATCGTCTCAAACTTTTTCGTTTGTGTGTTGCATGTCGCGTGATGGTCGGCCGCGGAGTAGGGATAAAGTGAAAAGCGCTCGTCAGAGCAGCCAGGGCCAATATGGCGGCGTCTATAGTTCGTTGCAGCTGACCGTGTAGTGTATAGACTATTATTAGTTAAATGTCTATAGTGTGACAAAAAGTTTCACTTTTACCGTGGTTTCATAAAACCACACAATCCTTTTTTTATCACAGAGCGGATCCAATAACTGATGAATATGGTCCCTCACCATAATATACACAATTGCATTTTTATGATGTTGACACTGCTGTTAATTATAGACTACAGGAACATGTAATGATAGCATAATTCATAAGATTTATCTCGAATTGGAGCGCAGTAATCCTTTGTATTGTAATGATTATGTACTAATTTACTAGTACAGTTGTAGATTTTTAGTACAGTTGACGATAAATTTCAAACGAAAATGGATTCATTTTCAATAGTCAATTGTAGTATTAAAACATCTCTGTTTTGGATTCATCATCAGATTTTGTAGCATATCCATTACTTCTCCAAATGGTGATACTTTGAAATGATAATTTAAATCAAGATTTATATTACAGATTCTCTTGTTTCTAAGCATATTTACGATTTTACTCGCCATTGGAACACGCTCAGCGTATTAATGTCATGGCTTGTACAAAAACTCCATTTTTTCCAAACTCTGAATATATACGGACCAATCTAGAACTCTCTCTAGATATCTCTAACAAACTTATAGTTACAATAAAAAAAAACAGTGTAATGATTCATCTATTGCGCAAGATATAAATATAAAAACACACACACACATTGAAGCATTGTACATTATCACTACATATTATAAAACAAAGACCTCTGCCACGTCTGTCTGTCTGTTCGCGATAAACTCAAAAACTACTCAAAGGATTTTCATGCGGTTTTCACCACTAGATAAAGTGATTCATGAGGAAGGTTTAGGTATACCTATAATTTGTCAAGATTTTTTTTAATTGCGTGACAACATGGTTAGCTGGTAGAAAATACCTCATGCCATTAAACTCGCCAATGTACTAACTAAAAGTGCAATAAAGTATTCATTCATTCATTAAACACGAGTCTAAAAAAGCGCGTCTCGAATCATCATCCTTTCTTTGAAACCTCCCAGAAATTTCCATCCTTCGTAATAACAGGTATATAAGATCGTTACAGGGTGTACGAAAACATTTCTAAACTGGACATCGAAGCGAATACAAAGAGAAGGTAATAGAAAAAATCTATAAGCGAGCTACAATCACATAGCAGTATCCTTATGAACATTATAAATAAGAATTGGATTTTGTTTGTTATACTTTCACGTCTTAACAATTTAACCTATCGTCTTGAAATCTGCATACACGTTACTAGGAGTACAGAAAATTACCTTTCTCTTTTAAAAAGAGTACTGGCCCCGTTATATACATTATATACTAGGGTGGACCAAAAAAAACTTTTAATTTTTTTTTTAGCTACCACGAAATTATCGTCCAAGATGACGAAAAAAAAATTCTGGTAAAATTTGAGCTCTTAATATTAATTTTCAGAAGTGACACATCGTGATTTTCGATTTCCCATTTAAATTACACGGGATTTTTTTTTTCGAATTTTGATGTATCTCAACGAGTTATTCTGTGGTAAAAGTAAATACATAATTTTCTAGGAAATTGAACGGCCTACAAAAAAGGTCTGATATAATTTTTCGTTAAGTCAACTCGGTTGAAAGTTATTCGCAGTTAAAGTTCAACCTAAAATAATATATGATGACTTTCACAATCTTTTATAGTTTTTTTTATAAAAAAAATGCCTTAAAGACATAAAACAACATATTGTTCGTGATTTTTATCATTTTTAAATAATAGCGTAAATTTGTAACAATTGAAGAGTTGAAATTGAAAAACTAAAACAATAAACTTCTCCGTACTCGAAGAAGAAAATTAAAAAAGAAAACAAATTACACAAGATTTTGCACGGTAAACAAAGTTGACGATGAACGGCGCTTAAGGCAGTATTTACATGTAAATAATGCAGAAAAGGTGGCGCTTGAATCACCATCTACAGTGAAAACTTGTTTTCTGATAACAAATTAAAAAATAATAGACATAATCACATCTTGTTAGTACAGATAATTTTTGTTTACAAATAGAGACATTAAAAAAGTGTACATTTCTAAAATACTGCTCCTGAGTTCCGTTACAGAACGACTCACGGAATGAAACTCCATTAGTGACATCTCAATGGTTGGAAGTCCTCCACTGTGCGGTTCTCACGTTTATTTTTTCCGCGTACGTCAGTTCTCTGGAACGAACTCCCAGCGGCAGTGTTTGCGGATCTTTACAACTTAACATCTTTCAAGAAACGAGCCTATTCCTTTCTCAAGGGCCGGCAATGCATCTATGATTCCCCTCGTGACACAGGTGCCCATAGGCGGCGGTGATCACTTACCACCAGGTGACACACATGTCCGTTTGCCACCAATGGTATAGAAAAAAATTCTTTAGCTGTGTTGATTGATTTTTCATATGGAAAAAAATTATAGCTTCGCACCACCGATGACCTCGACATGATCATAACGTATTGCGTTTACGCCAGATTTGCGACGCATAGTATAGCAGCCTGTGTACATGTAATATTGATATTCTGTATTTAGTATTTCATTAATAAACTATGCCCATATTTTCGATATAATTGTATTATTCTTATACGTTGCTATAAGCACTGAGTTATGAGATGCAAACGCGGTAAATAAAACAAAATTGCCTCCAAATTGACCAAAATGATAATATAATTCAAATTACATACATTGATTCTTAGAGTCCAGTACAGCGCATGTGTTTACAGTAAACAAACGATTTTTATTAAATTCACACGAACGAATGCACAGGTAATAGTTCATCACTTCATAGTGTAAAACAAAGTCCTCTGGTCTGTCTGTTTGTCTGTTCGCGATGAAGTCAAAAACTACAGAACGGATTTTCATGCCGTTTTCACCAATAGGTAGAACGGTTCATGGGGAAGGTTTAGGTATAATTAGTCAAGGTTTTCTTTTTATTATCAGGGCGGGACAACGTCTGCCGAGCCCGCTAGCTTAAAATAAAATATCTCTTAGCTAGTTATCTGCCAGTGAAAGTCCCGTGAAAATCAGTTCAAGCATTTCGGATATTCTACTGCGGCCGAAGGCGAATAAAAAACCAAAACTACTTTTTATAAGGTCTCCTTGTCTATCTACCAGTGAATATCCCGTGATAATCAGTCCAACCATTTTAGAAATAGCAATGCGGACGAAGCCGCGGACACATAAAATAGAATATGTCAACCGCTATAATTTCGGCTATCTGCCAGTAAAATTCCCGTTAAAATAAGTCCAGCCGTTTTGGAGATTACCCGGAACTAACAAACAAACAGGCAAAATATAATAATATAAAAATATCGGCCGAATATCAAAACCTTTATTTTTGTTATTTGTAGTTATATACATTCGCCAAAAAGTTATTATTTATTTTTACAAACACACACTTTATTTTTATAATACGTAATAGAATGCAAATAAATAAATAAATAAATAAATAAAAAAAAACTAACATAGAATAAACTTTTTGAATAGGAACACAAAATAATCTTTGAAAACGTTTGCGATAGAAACTTACCACGTTACCATGGCAACGTATATAATACTAACGCTAACACGAAGCAATCAAAACGAAAAAGTGCCTGATTTTGAAACCACACTTTATTTTTATAATACGTAATAGAAAACAAATAAAAAATTGGAAATAAAAGTAGAATAAACTTTTTGCATAGGAAAACAAAATAAACTTTGACAATGTTTGCGATAGAAACTTATCACGTTACCATGGCAACGTATATAATACTAACGCTAACACGAAGCAATCAAAACGAAAAAGTGCCTGATTTTGAAACCACACTTTATTTTTATAATACGTAATAGAAAACAAATAAAAAATTGGAAATAAAAGTAGAATAAACTTTTTGCATAGGAAAACAAAATAAACTTTGACAATGTTTGCGATAGAAACTTATCACGTTACCATGGCAACGTATATAATACTAACGTTAACGACATCTCTCAAAAGGAAAAAAAGTGCCCGATTTTGAAACATTCTTCATTGGAGCTCCGCTCCTATTGGTCTTAACGTGATGATATATAGCCTAAAGCCTTCCTCGATAAATGAGCTATCTAAAACCGAAGGATTTTCTCAAATCGGACTGGCAGTTCTTGAGATCATAGCGTTCAACCAAACAAACAAACAAACAAACTCTTCAGCTTTATATATTAGTATAGATATGTATGTAGAAAACAAAAACTTCTTGAAATATGTTCCAACAGTGACCCTACTACGTATGGGTGCAATGTACTAATGTGTTATCATAAGTATTTTGCGATTTAGATCCATTTTAGGGCTTTGATATTGACAGCTCATTAAAGTCATAGAAGCGATAATAAAATCTTCACATAAACAACTTGCTTTTTTGTTTGATTCGCTCAAACGAATGATTAAAATGTATTATCTTAAGTTATACGAGAAGTTTAAAACCGATATTAGTCTGCAAATTGTAAATAGCAAATATTCCGGATAATTATTGTCTTCATCGGCCTGTAAGAGCCCCACTGTAGGGCCATAGGCCTTTTCCCTAAGGAAGGTATGGGCATAATCAGTTCATCACGAAACCCGTGCGAGTAATTTGTATAACGTACATTATGTATGAACGTTCATTAATTAAGAAAACCGAGGTGGCCTAATGGTTTGACCAGTGGAATATCGTTCATATGTCGGCAGGTTCGAACTGGGGTTCGATAACGACTTGGTCTGAAATCCTAGGAGGCATTGTCTCTAAAGTGTAGTTACAGGAACACACCAACAGGTGCTTAGCGACAGATTTCCTACTTGAAGGCGGTAGCTCAGCAGGCAGTTTTTGAAAAAGCCCTACCGATATGCAAATATGTTCTGAAGAGTTTCCAGTATCACTTTTCTTTTTACATTTTCTATTACATGTATATAGCGAAATTATTTTAGACACTATCTACTACGATTGATAAGATCGGTGTTTGGTGTGATTAGTAGCACAGATCGAAATTTCCTTGAGACACAGCAATGTAAAAACAGTGAACGACGTATTCTTAGAACTTACTAATAATAAAAACAGGTTGACCGTTTACAATCTCAGGCGTCTTTCTCAGAAATTTCGACGCTTTAAAGATTCATTCGGAGTCTTTGTACACTTATAACATATACAATGATATCGATGACTAGCTGTGCCCACAACTTCGTCCGCGTGGAACTTAATGCCAAAAACACTCTTTCGTTTATTATTTCTTAGATATTATTTATATATTTTATATAATATCCAGTTTTTGTAAGAGATTGAAATGCGTTTGCTCATCTACGCTTTCCTCGTAATCAACTAGAGTCGTCATTCAAATTACAATTACTTTTGATAGAATGGACCGATTTTAAGGAAACAAAGACTAAAAGTTACTCGAGGGTATGCTTTATGATTTTCTTGGTGAGGTTTTATTTTGTACGTAGTACTTTAGCAGTGATGCGTGTCCAAACAAACAGACAGACGGAAATTTCTAAAAATGACTGAAATGTATTTTATTTCTTATTCCTAGACACCTGCAACAATTTTTTCACGAGAATTTTAAAGAGACGTTAGATTTACATTCTTATTATATGTCTAGATATAAATAGATACTGATGTGTAAATTATGAACGTGTGTCTTCGTAACAGTTACGTTATACGAATGTACCAATGTGTTGGTTTTAAGGTAAACCTATCAAATGGGACTAATTAATATTCTTGCGGGGTGGTAGGGTGTCTGTACCCGACTGGATCGCGACCACCGTACACCAGGTGGAACACCCGCCATAGTGACACGTTTGGGCGTGTCGCGTTCCGGGATCAGCCGGTGTATATCCAGCAACCGGGGGGGGGGGGGGTCTGTCCCTGACTGGGTCGCTTTCAGGCCGGCATGACAGCGGCGACCGGCGATAGATAGTATGTCTTTCGGTGGTCGCCATTGTTTTTGGATTGTACTGTGCTTACCATCAGGCACAGTACAGTCACTTTGCCGAGCTGCAATAAAAAAAAAAAATAATAATAATACGTTATAGGAAGTTTTATGTTTAACGAACAACGTTATAAAGAGTTTACACCAGGGGTCCTTAAACGATTGATCGCGAATACTTTTTGAGTCGATATCGAGAAGAAGCTTTGCCGATATAAAACTTTCACAGATTTTATATTAGTAAATAGGTAACTAATAAGAATAATACCTCAATCAATCAATCAAAAAGACTTTATTCAATTTAGGCCCTAAGAAGGCACTTATAAACGTTAAAACTACCACCGGTTCGGAACACAACCCAGTCATCGAGAAGAACCGGCAAGAAACTCGATCTGATTTATCTTTTTAACAAATATATATAATATCTTCTTCTTTTATCTATCTTCTTTACTATAATAAAACTGTAACAAAGTCAAATCTGTACATTAAATATTTTTTGAAAATTTTGGTTGGGGTAGACTTTGTTATCGATATAGAAGCCAAAAATAATCCTTTTACAATTTTTGTCTGTCTGTCTGTCTTTCTGTCCCTGTGAACACGCATCACGCTGAAAGTACGGAACCGATTTTAACGAAACTTGCCACAGTAATAACTAATATTACAAGGTTGCATTTAGGTTACTTTTTGTCCCATAAAACGCAAGGGGTTCTCCAGGATAACGAAAGACAAAAAATTGTAGTTAATGTAATTAGACTTTTTTGCGACACCTTAGTGCAAGAGCCAGCAACGTCGGAAGAACGAGGATTTTAGAAAAGCTAGTTCTTTAATATGAAGATATATGTCCTTCTAAACAGGAATCAGGATATCTGGTAGCCGGTTAACGTTGTGTATTTTAATGCGCATCACACCTTTACAGGTCAAAATTTTGATTTATAAATAATTTTAGTAAACAATTTTCTAAACACTATTTCCCAAAAAACTGGTTTTACTAAGTCTAACTAGTACTTCCTACTACAATGCAATTGCACGTGTGACTCGTTTGCAATGAGCTTGCATCCAAGCACATCTCATCAGATATATTTGACCATCGAGATTTTAAATCCAAAAGGACAATTTAACACATTTTATATCCATAACTATGTAAACAACATTTGGTAAATTATATTTCAATATTTCGGATTATATTTGCCAATTTGTTTTCTTTTCCATACGTTAATTTTAAGTTTTCAATATTATTAATAGTGTATGTTGTACCGATTTGATAAAGCGTTGTAGGTTTTGACTCTAGTATGCTTCTTCTTATTATTGTTATTATATTATTCATCGAACTGTTGACTGTATCATTATCCATATTTGTAAATAAATAAATAAAACAAAATGTAATGAATAACCAACTAAAATTCATTAGCTCCACAATTAGTCCAGAATAACCATCGCATTACTTTTTTTATCGATTTTAACGGGAGTTACCTATACCTACAATCCTGCATCACACATACTTGTAGCCTTTCAGTCTTGATCGATCGTAGTTCAGCAATATCGAGGAGAATCGCCAGCAGTTCAAGTTTGAGCACCCCTGGTTTACACTATATTTATGTGTTAACAATAACTTTACGCAATAAGTTGTTTGTGTGACGTCATATAAAGAGCGTCAGGCCAACTCGCGTCACGTTGCTACATAGCAATGGACAAAGAGCAATTACTGTTTCACGATAATTCAGTGTGAGTCTAAAGTCAAGTGATGTTACTCATAACACGTTTATAAATGTTGGATTGTATGGATTGTAAAATTTCCTTTGTTATATTTATTTAATGTAAACATATTAATTCGCAATCAAATAAAATATTGCGTGTTAAATGAGGCGCCTTGTTTTCCTCTCTCCTACGTCATACCTTCCTATAGTCTCCTATATTCACACTCGTTGCTCGTTCATAACGTCATCTCTTTCACACCATCGTTCACTCTACACCAAAGACAAAGCATACCACCGATGTTTTAATTTCTAATTAATTAACCAAGGTTACATATATCTCTACATAAGTTATAATAATTACTTCCCAATATATATTTTGTTCTTGTTTTATTAGTATCGTTTCTAATGTTATAAAAGTGTTAGAGCCTGTATAAGTTTGACCAAGAACATATTAATCCTTGGACTGTTAAAAACCATAATGATTTAAGCTTCATACAAACGAATATAGACCTTACAATTCACTGGTCAATAGACAAATTGGCTCGAAGATATAAAACGCGGTCCGCCATTTTGAGATTTGCGTCTTAAATAAACAGCCGAGGGGTTTTTCATATTTATCTATTTCCGTTGAAAACAACAGCGCTCGAGTTATTGTGTTGGGACACTTCAACAGATATTTCGCAAAAGCAATGCGATAAAAATAGCTAAATGTAGATTATGTGGCAGCCATATTTGCCCTTGTATAATGTATGTTATGTATCTTGTATATAAAATATACTTTTGGATACATTTATTTGTAGAGAATTTTTGGAAATAATCTGAAACAGTACTGATTTAGCTTTTAAGTCTTCTTTGTGACTGATACATAATCTCAATTGGACATTTCTATCGCTTTGCTCTAGCGAAAGACATAATTTAGAAGCATTTTTGATGAGTCGTTTGGCTCTGGCATAGAGACTGTAGCAACGTAGTTATCAAGGGTTGTGGTCCGGTGAAGCTGTGAAGACCCGTCAGGCCAGTATCGTAGTCAGTTGAAAATAAAAACAGTTCTCAAGGGTAGCAAATAATGAGCGACTAATTTCATTTAGGACTGTGATCATTACAAACATATAACGTATACTAACGTATCTCTATTAGTTAAGATATCTATACATATAGTAAGAATGTAAATCTAACATGTCTGTACTGTTTAGATTTTTGTGGAAAAAATATTGCAGGTATCTTGAAATGAGTAATAAAATTCATTTCAATAATTTTTAGAAATGTCTGTATGTTAGTTTTTACACGCATCACTGCAAAAATATTGCGTTCACGATAAAACCTCACCAAGAAAATCATAGGGCATATGCTCGGGTAACCTTTAATCTCGGTTTTATTAAAATCAGGTTTCTCTATCAAAAGTTATCGTAATTTTAATGACGACGTTGATTTTATTAGTCACTGTTTTTTTAGATTAGGAACTACGCGGACGGAGTGGCGGGCACAGCTAGTGGTCTATAAAATTCCAATTTCTCAACCAGTTCTCACAGGTGCTTTATACAGATCTCATTATGTTGTCGTACAAAATTACATAAAATTTGTTGAGATAATTGAACAACTTATTATCGATAAATCTATCTTTCTTTTTTTTCTATCTTGTATATTCCAACAAAGCTGTAGTACCGATTTGTCTGTGCATTGAAAATGTGAATCAAAAACTGATTGACTAAAGCAGTCTGACGTAACGAAAAGTACCAAAATCCAAAAAAAAATGTAATACACACGTGGTAGAAGTGAAACTTCAAAAAAGAAAGCGAGTAGAGCGTGTGTCTGACTGATCTCCAGTACCTGAAATCAAACAAGACACTGCTCCTAACCTATCTGACACAGTGGTTACTCTCACTATTTTTCTTTACACAAAAAGGTTGTGGATTACAATTTCGAAGCCCACAGGGAGTTTCACTTCAATGAGCCTATTTTACATTGTGTGTGTATATGTCACATATTTGTTTCAACTCGTTAACACCATTCTCTCTTCATAATTTGTAAATCGAAATTATTATCATTAGTGTGGTTTTCACATCTATTGGCACTCAGAGCAATAATTATTAGGGTGGACCAAAAAAAACTTTTAATTTTTTTTTAGCTACCACGAAATTATCGTCCAAAATGACGAAAAAAAATTCTGGTAAAGTTTGAGCTCTTAATAATAGGTCTTTAGGTAAATGGTAAAAGGCAATTGCCGTTCTGCAGTACTGGCCATTTCAAATCAAAATAATTTTTGTTTGGCTAAGAATTCTAATTTGAAATTAATTTTATTTTAAAAACATGGAATTCTTTTTCCAAAAGTAGTCATTTGTTAGTATTAAATTTGATTAGTGTTACATTTTCATCGCATTTCAAACTTTTTTGTCATCATGGATACGTTAAAAATTCGAGTAATTATGGAATATGAGTACCGTCGTGGCAGCAACGCGGCACAAGCTGCACGCAACATCAACGACGTTTACGGAGCTAACACTACAAACCAACGCACCACCTATTATTGCTTTGCTCGCTTCCGTTCTGGGAATTTCGACCTGAAAAATGAACCTCGCGGTCGCCCGAAGACTTTGGTCAACAATGACGAATTAAAGGCGATTGTGGAAGCTGATGATACACAATCTACGGCTGTATTAGCAGCAGCTTTCGACGTTGGCGTCAAAACAATATTGGTCCATTTGCGTCAAATTGGCAAGGTAAAAAACCTTGACAAATGTTCTGAACTCAATGATCGCCAGCGTGAAGTACACGTCGAGACGTGCCTTGCACTGCTCAACAGACACACAAATGAAGGAATTTTGAACCGCATGGTTACCTGCGATGAAAAATGGATTTTATTTGATAACTACAAGCGCTCAGCAAGTTGGTTGGATCCTAGTTCAGCACCTAAACATTGCCCTAAACGAAAACTTACCCCTAGAAAAGTGATGGGCACTGTTTGGTGGTCTAGCGCCGGTGTGATTCGTCACAGCTTCTTACCAAACGGGGTGAGTATTACTGCAGATGTGTACTGTGAAGAACTGAACCCAATGATGGAGAAGCTGACACATCTCCAACCAGCATTGGTCAATCGCTCGTCTCCGAGAGTTTATCCAGACTACTTTATCCAGATTTGGATAAGTCCTTGGCGGGAAAAAAATTCAATACCCGAGAGGCAGTACAAAATGCCTTTAAAGAATTTGTTGTCTCCCGTCCAGCTGATTTCTTTAAGAAGGGCATCAATAAGCTGCCACTGCGTTGGCAAAGATGCATTGATTGCATGGGTGATTACTTCGACTAATACAAATAAAAAATACATGAAAAAAATTCGTTTAAATTTTTTCATACAAAACGACAATTTCATAGGTAAAGACCTAATATTAATTTTCAGAGGTGTCACATCGTGATTTTCGATTTCCCATTTAAATTACACGGGATTTTTTTTTTTTTTTCGAATTTTGATGTATCTCAACGAGTTATTCTGTGGTAAAAGTAAATACATAATTTTGTAGGAAATTGAACGGTCTACAAAAAAGGTCTGATGTAATTTTTCGCTAAGTCAACTCGGTTAAAAGTTATTCGCAGTTAAAGTTCAACCTAAAATAATATATGTTGACTCTCACAATCTTTTATAGTTTTTTTTACAAAAAAAATGCCTTAAAAACATAAAACAACATATTGTTCGTGATTTTTATCATTTTTACTTCCCAAATTTATTGAGAAAAACTTATGTTATGTAGCACGATTCGAATGAAAGCGTTGAAAATGTTGTGTGTACAATGTACAATGTAGTCGGAAGTACAGTTGCCAGTCTGTATATAGGGCAGGGGCGAAGGGAAGGGAACGGGGGTGGTGGAAAGGGAGGTAGGCGTCGGCGCTCTCAGTGACCGAACGAAATGCAACAATGCAAGCACTGTTACTTCACGTCGGTGTTGTGTGAGAGGGTGGTACTACCCCGGACGAGCCGACCCAATCATGCTGAAACCAGTAATAGCTTCATAGTGGCTCTACCATCTATTCTATGTCATAAAAAAAAAACCATACACTCTAAAAATTAAAATGAGCATGTTGTGCGTCGCATCGGCAATGCCGTAAAAGGCAATATATGAAAGACCCACTAGTGTAATTTGGTGTAAAATCTTTCATATTAGTTTTAGGTCACATAATATACGTCATAAAAGGCAACTAATGTAATATTTTCTGCTACACATATGTCGCAATCGACCTAATTTGTTAATTTTATGTCCATTTTCGATTCCAAAAGTCGCAAATATCTAATAATCAAATGACTTTGCATTAAATTTCAACAAAAATAAGCAAAAATGTTGCGACACGGTTGTTTTGTATAGAAGCCTTGTTAGTAAGGAACCTATTAGTATTTTTGCAATAAAAACCATATTTGGTAAAACGTTGAGTTCGTTTTTGGATAACATAACAGATTCTTTATTTGTATAACATTGATTTTTTTGTTACGAAATACTTCATCGCTATAAAAAAAACAATAAATATTTGTTTAATAATTAAATTCAAATTAATCAGCTATATGATTTCCAGGAATTTGTTATATACGAGTAAAACAGAGTAATCTTCTTATCTATACATATGATAGAAATGAAGTGTCTGTATGTATTGTTAAAATATCAATTTTTTTAAATTTTTGTCGGTCTATCTGTCTGTTTGTTCCGGGTAATCTCCGAAACGGCTGGACCTATTTTAACAGGAATTTCACTGGGATGCAGATAAAATTACAGCGGGTTACTTATTAACTGAGTTGAATTAATAACTATACATGTAATAAAATAACGCGTCTGTACTTTTTAGATTTTTGTGAAAAAAATTGTTGCAGATGTCTTGGAATAGGTAATCAAACCCATTTCAATCATTTTTAGTAATGTCTGTTTGTCTGCTTGTTTAGACACGCATCACTGCTTTCACGATAAAACTCAAGAAAATCACAAAGCATATCCTCGAGTAAAATTTAGTCTTGGCTTCATTAAAATCGGTTCCTTCTATCAAAAGTTATTGTAATTTTAATGACGACGCGACTTAAGTACGAGAGAAAAGTAAATATGTAAATCGACTTAGTACATTCAGATAATTTTATAATAGATAGATAATATAATATTATAAGTTTTTTACATTAGATCCCACGCGGACGGGGTCCCGGGCAAATCTTCCTTGTAAATCACTCTATATAATAATGAAAACCGCATAAAAATCCGTGTAGTAGTTTTTGAGTTTAACGGGAACAGACAGACAGACGCGGCGGTGGACTTTGTTTTATAAGATGTAATGATTTCGAATTTAAAATATATCAGTATGTCTGTGGAATATAATTTTAGCATACTCTCCGTTACTTATTATTCGCTTTCTCCAATTATTATACATTCGTTTCATTAATTTTTTGTTATTTATATTCATTTATTACTATTTAAAAATTGTTTAATTAAATTTCTTATGTTTAAATAAACAGTTCGCTGATCACGTCCAATTATAACGGAATTTTTAATCATACTAATATTACTAAGCTGAAGAACTCTTCTTCAAGCAAACTTGCTTGAACGCGCTAATCTCAGGAACTATTGGTCCGATTTGAAAAATTCTTTCAATGTTAGATAGCTCATTTATAACATATCTTCACGCAAAGACCAATAGGAGCAGAGCACTAATGCAGAATGTTTCAAAGTTAAGGTTAACGTACTTATTATTTAAAAATATTTTCACTGTAAACGAAATCGCGAGTTAAAGTTAGCGTTAGCCCAAAGTAACTATTCCACGCGGACGAAGTCGCGGGCAGAAGATAGTTCACTATTATAGGTTAGACTCGTTACTCCGTTTTTTTTTTAGATAATTGTGTTGTATCATATAGACTACATGTAGCCATTTGGATAAATTGTAAGCATTCTTTTTTTTTCTTATTTTAAACAATCTAAGATTACCACTATAAATGCTTATCATTACTACTCCGCCCCTATTGATAATTACAGTGATATGTAGCATGATCAATAATAGCCTGAAAAGGCTTATATCTACCAGTAAAAGTTTCGTCAACATCAGTTAAACCGTTTCGGTGAAAAATCCGAACTTACAACAGATATTTCAGTTTTACTTATACGAATACTAGCGAGCCTGGCGGACGTTGTCCTACTTTGATAATAAAAGAGTCCTAAAATTCAACCGCAGCGTCACGTACCGGGTTCGATTGTGTATCTAAACCATTCTTGAATCCACCTGAACACACACAAAAAATTTCATTAACATCTGTTCAACCGTTTCGGAGGAGTTCAGTTACATACGGACAGAAGAATTACATGTATAAAAATGTCTACAGTACCCAGCATTTGCTTCGGTTTTGTAAAGCGTTGTCTCTATCGCACAGCGCAGCGAGTGCTATAGACATTGACAACGCTATACGAAACTGAACTCAGCTGACTATCTCGTTTTTCGCTACGACGAGCCAAATGTCGGGTACTGTACTTTGCTTTCTGTGTAGTTTTTTTTTAAATATATTATAAGGGGCAAATGAACAGGCGGGTCACCTGATGGTAAGTGATAACCGCCGTCCATACACTAGCAACACCAAGGGAGTCGCAAGTGCGTTGCCGGCCTTTTAAAGAGTTTTTTGAAGGCTTGTAAGTCGTAATTGTTTGGAAACGCCGCCGCTGGGAGTTGATTCTACAGGGTCGAAGTGCGAGGCAGAAATGACCTTGAGAACCTCATCGTGGAAAATCTCCACACATCCAGGTGGTGTGGATTAAATATAACTATGTTATGATGGTAAAAAGTAAATACACACATCAAAAAAGTCTAAGCAACATGCGTGATATTACAAATTTTACCATTTATTTTAATTAATTTCTAAGTATTTACTCAAATAAAGTGCGTAGGTAAGTAAACTTTTTTGTTATTGATGACATACTGGCTGGTTGTAAAAAAAAAATTTGATTGTTTTGTTTTTTCATAAAATTCAAATGACTGCGAATTTGTTTGAATTTAAGTGCGTTTTAATTGCTACGTTTAGTCTTGATTTTATAATTTTACCAACCATTTAAATAAAGTTAGCGACAAAATTGAATTGTTAGATATTCTTTACGTCATGAAGCGACGTCATTTGATGGCAGATGAAATGCAAAGAGCTGTAGGGATGTTGCAAGCGGGAAGTAATCAATCTCAGGTATCTCGACATTTTGGCATTCATAGAAGTGTTATTTGTCGTCTTTGGCAGCGCTACAATAATACAGGAGAACCCGCTGAACAGCATCCAGGCCGTAAAAGGAGTACAACCACTCGGCAAGACCGGTACATACAACTGACTGCAAGACGCCAGCCGATGTTAACCGCTCGAGAGATAAGTTTGAGGCTACAAATTTCAAGTGGTGTTGATGTAAGTCCTCAAACTGTGCGAAATCGACTGCATGAGTACGGCCTACGAGCTCGACGCCCAATCAGGTGCCCACCGATACGTCACGGGAATCGCGCTCGTCGATATGAATGGTGTAGAGAACACATAACATGGACCCAGGAACAATGGGATAAAATTATGTTTTCCGATGAGTCGCGATTCGGGTTTAAGCCTGATACAAGAAGGGTGCGAGTGTATCGTCGGCCCGGAAATACTGAAAGGCTCAGGTGCGTTCAGGAAGTTCATCCATACAGTGGCTCAACAGTTATGTTATGGGCGGGTATTATGCAGAACAGGCGAACTGAGCTCGTTTTTGTAAATGGAAACATGAATGCTGAAAATTACATTGAGGATATTCTCTGACCTTATGTCTACCCATTTGCACAAACCTTTGGCTCCGATTTTAGGTTAATGCATGACAATGCGCGTTCACATACAGCTCGGCGAACCAGTGAATACTTTGCAACGGAGAACATCCGGGTATTGCCCTGGCCTGCACAATCGCCAGATCTCAACCCCATCGAGCACGCATGGGACATGCTCCAGAGACGTGTTTTGAAGGACTTGGACGGAGCGACAACAACCCAACAGCTGAAGGATTTGCTACAATTCCATTGGGAGCGAATACCGCAAGATGACATAAACAGTCTCATTAATTCAATGAATAATCATTGCCGACAAATTCTGAATAGCAGAGGAGCCCATACTTTGTATTAAATTGTTCTATTCTTTCACAATAAATACATTTTCTTTAGAAATTTCATTTTGTAAGAAAAAAGTTTAGTTTCTTATGTATCTTAGTTTCTACAGTATATTCTAATATTGTTCATTTCTGTTATTAAAAGAACTTATAAAGACAACAGCTGTTATTTTTACATCATAGATCCCTAAAGATATTATTTTAAAAATAAAATACAACGTTATAATGTGAAGATCCATCCTAAAATTTAAATTAGTACATGTTGCTTAGAACTTTTTGATGAGTGTAGATAAATATTTAGGCCAGTCATAAATAACCAAGATTGCAATGACCAAGTCACCTGCTATGCTATTTACTAATCTGAAGGATTAAAAATCTGTCCTATTTTTAATAAGTATGTACGTACTTATATCTATGTAGATATAGGTGCAGTCGAGGAGAGGTATGATAGCCAATATAATATCATAAAATAAATATTAATTCGACCCAATATTTCTGATAGTGTTTTCGATAGTGGCCATACTCAATACGATGACTGCCCGAATTCAAATACTAAACAGTATTTTTATAATAACCTTTTTTTTTTTCAATTTATAGGGTACTAACTTTTACCCGCGGCTTTGCTCGCGTGAATCTAGGCTTGAGTTATCTTTTTTTTTTAACGTGAAGAGAAAATCCATCATGGATTGCCAGACCTCCCTGTGGTTGAATTGAGTCGACCGCCAACTGCGTACTGGTACGCAGCTGACGATGCCTTTCGCCGACTTTAATCGACTAAAACTCCACGACAATCTACGCGGCACTATGGGGATGTCTCGGGGTTGCGTGAGCAAGCTCCGCTACACCCCCGACGGCAGGCGTCTCCCTGGCCGCATTCCGCTGAGGCAGTCTGGTTGCAAGACTGCCTTCCAGCCTTCCGAACCTGTGCGGGTCAGAGCCCCCGCCCCTTCCCTCCTGGGATCAGCCGGTAGCGGAAAGGTTAAACCCCTCCGCCACCGCCCGATTATTGATTTTTTATCGAGGTTTATTCCTCCTCCGTCTCAGCCACCCCGAGGTCTTCTCCGGCCTATGCTAACCTACACATCCCCCCCGCCCCCGCCCCTCAATCCTTTTTTTTTTTTTTTTTTAACGTGGAGAACCCTCTTCACAGACATTGCCAGGTCCCCGAGGGAGGTCCTGGACTGAGTCGACCTTCAATCGACTAAAAAACTCCACGATAACCTACGCCGCACCATGGGAGTGCCTCGGGGTAGCGTGAGCAAGCTCCGAGACGCCCCCGGCGGCAGGCGTTTCTCACGCCGCACCCGCAGAGGCAGCCCGGTTACGAGACTGCCTCCCAGCCCGCCGAACCCGTGCAATGGGAAGTCAGGACCCCCGCCCCGTCCCCCCTGGGTTCGGCCGGCAGCGGAAAGGCTAAACCACTCCGCCGCCGTCCCACCGTTGATTTTTTTTTATCGAGGTTTACTCCTCATCCGCCTCAGCCACCCTGAGATCCCCTCCGGCCTACGCTATTCTACACACAAAGTAGGTAGGCAAGCCAGAGATTACCTGACCTTTTCCCCCTATTCCCCCACCCTACCATCCCTAACCCTACCGATCCTACCTACCTACTCATGCCCTACGCCCACCTAACCCCTGGTCTTGCCTACTTACGCGGTACGTAGGCAGGCTTGGCTTATCTAATTTGACTTAATTTTTTAAATGAATTAATTTTATCAATTAATTACCCTGTGTTTTTACCGTATCCCTGGCAACGTGTAAGGGGGTGTCCAATGATTATGTGAGTCATTTTTGAGAATTTTTTGAACCCCTCTCCCCAGCTAGGGAGATGTCATGAGATTTGTCTCGAACCCTCCCCCCGCCTCTGTACTCACGTGAGATCTCTCAAAATTTGGATTTTGAATAGAGATGTGTGGGGTTTATTAAAAAAAACACAATTTTCTTTATTATTTTTACTTTTTTACTATTACTATATTTAATTACAATTTACTTTCTTATTTAATTATAATTACATTACATTACATTTTGATGTGTGAATACTAAATAACTTTACATCTATTCATGGACTTCAATATATAGAAGAATTGTGTCAAATTTGGGTATATTTTAATCTAGAAATATGTTTTACTTTAAATTAACTATTAATTAAAATTAAGTTTCACATTTTTACACTATTTTTAACTTGACAAAAAAAATACGTGATATTTGCTGAAACCACCTCTCTCTACCACGTGACATTTAGTGGGATTCGGCTTGACCACATCCTCCCCTGAGACGCATAATTAATGGATCCCCCTAAGTGGAATTTCATGATGATTTTTGCATTTACAGTACGAACTTTTAAGGAAAAAAATGTGAAAGCAAGTTATCGTTAATCTGTTACTTTTGTCAATAATTTTAAAGATTTGTCTACAGTTCTTTCTCACTAATTTTTTATGTAGATTTTTTTTTATTCAACTGAATGACTTTTACGTACTATTTTTCAAAGATCTTTCATACAAACTCTGTCCTGACAATTACAAAAAAAAAAAAAAAGAAATTAGTCAATTAGGTTCAGTGGCTTCTAAGTGAAGCGTTTACATACATTCGACAATTGTTTTTATTTATTTATACTGGGTGACTGGTTACTCGTAGCAATATTTTTACAGGATACTCAGTACTTGATACTCGTTCTAAATCAATGTAAAAAATAAGTGCTTAATATTTTACGTAATTATCTAGAAAATACAAAAATTGTAGTCAATCCTCTACCCGTCTATGTTAAAGCACAGTGACAAGGACTGTCGGGTGTATTAAAAATGAAGTGAAAGTGAAGCCAACCAACTAACAAAGGATAATATTTCAAAGTTTGAACTAACAAAAGGGTTTATTGTCCGTTTAATTATTGAACGACATAAACGCCAGGACACCGCTCGCAGATTTTGTTTCAACCTAGATTTATTTAAATATGTACCCATACTTTTGAGAGTCTTAGAAAAAACTTTAACTTTGGTTCTCTTTGTTGTTTATTAATATTTGTTTTGATATTATTATTTTATATGTTAAATGTGTCTATGAACTATCATACGATTGAAGGTTGTTACTCTTTAAACAGTCACGGTGTATAGAACAGTAAAGTATAAAACTAAAATTAGCAATAAAATTACATTGTTAAAAGATTATTTAACTACTTTTATAGCCATTTACGTGATATCCATGTCAATTTGAATACGAAGAGAAAATCCCAAAGATTTTAAGTTATCACTGTACCGACAATTATGATTCTAGAATTGAATATCAAGTCTTTTTCTACAACTTTTGCTTTGTCTAGGAATGAAAGAAAGAAAATATTAAAATGATGGTATTGCTACAATAGCGCACAATTCAGCATGTGCTGACTGCCACCTATGCAAGAGACCCTAGCGCTGATTTTCAATTGTGGACAAGTGAGTTTAAATACTATAATAATAACACTATAAATTACTACAAATGTGAAGTTTATAATATATGGATGCAGGCCTTTTTTGTCACTTTCTTTTTGGGGGCACGGTGATTTTCTTAGTTGTAAGTCCATAATTTTTTGTATCTCAAAAAGTGCAAAAATCCTTTTTATTTTGGATACTTGCGGCATATAATAAATAGTACGATACTGTTATAAAAATTTTAGAACTAAAACAAACTTATGGTAATTTTACGGTATTTTCGAATTGCCTTTACGAGCACTGTGTGCTCCCACAAAAAAACTCTCCATGGATGTATATGTATATAAACAGATATATAGTAAACACAGTAATAAATAAATATTAAATAGGTAAGCCATATAAATTAAATAATAAAAAAAGGTAAGAGAATTATATCGCTCAGACATTCAAATTATAGTTTTCGAAACACGCCTGGGAGTCGAGTAAAAACATTTTAAATTTATTTTTAAATATAATTAAAATTTTAAATGTAGTTAGCTTGCTGTGACATTTCCTTTAATTTGATAAGATAATACTGTTGAAATGTTGCGTCCTGTTACGATAGGGTCATCGTTTGTACGTATTAATACTTCAAATGTAAAATAGTTTTGGTGATGTTCTGTAAAACTCACGATCTTATTACAAAAACAAAAATGAACACGGGTTAACGCGACTTTTACTAAGCAGTGTCTAAAATTTCAAATCTAGTTGAAGTCATGTTTAAAATACTTTATTACAAAAGCGTGTCCAAGCGGTCTCTAGTTAAACATCTGATATAAAAATTTTATGCAAGCAACTCTGAATAGCATTCGTTCAATTTAATCTCATCATTCAAATACGTTCCATTACATACAGATATTTTGCAAAAAATTTCAATTTGTGAATAATATTTTTGTACAGGTCTTCATTAAGAAAATTTACTTATTATGCGTTAAATTGGTTATCATTATTGTAATATTTTAGTTTAAAAAATGATGTATAAAATAAAGAAAATAAGCAATTTATAAGATTTACGGGTATATGTTACGTCAAGTGTGTAAGATGGAACAATAGTATAATGACAGATTACATACACGGTCAGATGTCAATAGTGTCAAATACTAGTAGTTATGATTTACCTGTGAATCTCTAAAATTGTTTAATTTATTTATTTCTTCCAAATTTATTATACGCATGAAATTCATATTTTTTTACGAAATGTCTTTTGCCGGCTAATAGAAAAACAATAAATCACAACAGTAATAACATAAGAACTGCCCACTTAGACAAGTGTTAGAGAATATTTAAATTTTAATAATGTCTATCTGTAAACAAGGGTAAAACACTCTTTTGTGATCAAACTTTTTTGAGTTCAATGCGTATTTAACTTTTTTGTAACAGCACAGCTTAAGTTTTTACTGTTTAAGACGTCTCGCCTTTAAATGTATTAATGACTAGCGAATAACATAATTTATAATAATGACTGGATACTACGTTAGCGCCAACCGAAATGATATATTATTTTTGGCAACCAATTTTCTAATAGGCTAATACTGCCATTGTGGAGTAGGTAATTATATCACAGATTTCTTGCGATCATTTCAATGAACTAACAAATTGGTGGCCGTCCTGTTAGAACTTTCTAATGTGGCATGTTTGAATTCATGCTTCGTCGTATTATTTCCCATACACTTCACTATATCCAATATCCAAACTGTATTAAAACATTACAAAATAGAGAGCCAACTAACACAAGATTATAAATCTATACTAATATTATGAAGCTAAAGAGTGTGTTTGCTTGAACGTGCTAATCTTAGGAACTACTGGTCCGATTTGAAAAATTCTTTGAGTGTTACGTAGCTCATTTATCGAAGCAGGGCTATATATCATCACGCTAAGACCAATAGGAACGTAAACTAAAAACTCCCAAACGATATTTGCCACTGAGTATCGCTGACCACTTTTCACAACATTCCCATGGTACGGGGTGAATAGAGTCGCGGTCATTCGAGGTCAACGAATATTTTGATTAATTATTTTTTAATCAAATCATTTTGTTGATATGGTTTGTTTTTGTATTACATTGTTATTATCTGTAACATAAGTGGAAGACAAAAATACAATTTAAAGCGATGGAAACTATATTCCTTATATTTGATTAATGGTTAGTATAAAATACTTAGGTATATGCATTCATACTGTTTCTGTTTGTTGAAGAAATTGTTTGATTTTCATATATGTAAGCGCGATAATCTCTGTAATAAGTATTTTTGCATTTCATAGTCTATTTACTGAGAATGGTTAAAGGCTATCTGACATCGTACTACGTTCCTCGTGAGTGTGGATAAGAAAGTATAGTATATAACAACGTAGTAATGATTTATTAACTGCCTAGAGCAAGATAATCAAACTGAATGACACTGTGTGCGCATTTATATGATATGTATTCAAAACATGTTTACGTTTTTAAATATGTGTTTTATCTTACCTGTTAGTTACAAAAAGTAGAGTAAACACTATAATTAACTATAAACAAATGTAATGTTAAGTTGTTTATAACCCCTTAAACAGAATGTTTATATTTTTATACATAACGATAGACCGAAGATGAGGCAAAGTTCAATATAAAACTGAAAAAATGATAAATAAATTACTCACTGCTACGCTATTTTCCGGGAGTTCATATATTCTACAAACAGACTCAGTGGCCTCATAATGTTCCTCCACCGAAACTTCAGGGTCTTCCTTTAATACTGAAAATATACTCTTGTATGATAACACTTTTTACATTAAAAAAACGAACGAGGAAAAGGAAACCATAATTTGAGTTTAAATGACTGCTGACATAAAATTCTGAAGTAACAAAAACTATTTTTAAATATTATTATAATCTCCATAATGTTTAATACTATATTTGTCAAGGTTTCATATTCAAACAACGCACGTACTTGCTGCTATTGCATAATATAATTATACCATCCGATACGACGATACGATGAAAAACTTTGTATTATATTTAATACCATAAAATTTATTAAATACCATTGTTAAAAAAAGATTTAAAGTCAATAACCTACAACAAAATATCGGAAGATATTTAGAAGTCAATGAGGCCAGTTGTTGTTGTGAGTTCAGTTGGCTAAATATATAAATTTTCTATGGAATAATAGAATAAACCTTATAACTTACTAAAGAACTTCAATTTCTTACCATTCATTTGCTTCGCATAACTGTGACAGGGTGTATGGAAAGTCAACCCACATGGTTTTAAAAGTCATTTGAGTTTCTTTGTTAACCGAGGGCCTCCCTACCTTAAATCTAATCCTGGATCTAAGGTTTATATATCAATATACCGTTTTGACTAGACATTATTTTTTCTTTATTTATTAGTGCTAAATTTTACTTGCACACTATATAAACAAAATAGTTATATGTTTTTTTTTATTATAATCCAAAAACAAAGACACCAAGAGGTGGTTTACAATAAGCAAGCATTTGAGCAGTCGAATACATACTGGCTGGTCCCGGAATATGACAAATTAAAAGGAAGTCGCTGTAACGATTGCTGTAATTAATAAGGTAATTCAATAAATCAATAAATATTTAGTTCGTCCTTCTTACGTCAAATAACAACACGGAAAACTTTACTGCAGAAATAAATAGAATGCCTAATAATACCGATCTCAGTAAATAAGCGTCGTCAATTAAGGTGGAAGTATGTACTTTATAAGCGGAAACATAGGTGCCATACCTTAATTTATCATAAAATAAATATCTATAACGGTTTTTTCCGGTTGGAATAACAACATACAATTTTTGAGATTTTCCAGTTCAATCAACAGGAGTAGCGAATACCAAATGAAGTATTACTTTTATTTTTTATGTCACAAATAGTTGTTAATTGAAACGGTCACATAACTATAACATTGGGTCTCAGAATTTCACGAAATAAAAAAATTAACGTCGTGTGGTGTCGTATTAAAAGTTTGATCGGTATTAGTAAGATATTTAAAAAAAAACGCTACGTAATCGCCAGCGCATTTGTGTGCGTTACGACGGTTTCGCGTCCCTAGCGGCTTACTCCTATATTTAATTCGCTACGTTACTAATGTTAGTGAAGCGCGTATTCCCGCATGGAGAGGACGGGACGGACTGATCTCTTTAAAAATATTCTAATCTTATAGAAAAAAATACCATTTCATTAAATGAAATAAGTATTACAATTATTCAAGTTTTAATTTTATCAAAATTTACGGTATATTATGTTTTATTTCAAGTGGCAAATGCGTTCGAACTATTTGTTGAATCGATGACCTATTTTTTTGTCGTCGTTTTATAGTGAGGTATTAGTACACATTTTTATAGTGTTAGAAGGAATCAAAAGGAATAAAGTGCTTATAATTAATATACACTCTGTATAAATCGAATAAATTTAATTGAAGAACATATATTTACTAATAATTTCAAAATGAAAACTGAAGAACTAAGCGATACCGAGAAACCCACTCCAAGAGTCGGTGAGCTTAACTTTGAAGAAGCTTTCGAGGCGACTGGTAAGTTTTATGTTTTATTTTTTATTCGAAAAGTATCTATATAAAAATAGTTTAATCAAGATATCGTAACATAGTTTAAATAAGTGAAATTAAATGAATTTATACAATTTTGTATCTGTTATAGCCGAACGCAACTGAAAGCTAACCTTAAAATCGGAGTTTTTGACGGGATTTCAGTCTGTCACGTAGTAGATTTTGTATTTTATTCATAATCTTGTGTTATTTGACTCTATATTGTGTAAAATTGGTGGTGTTTTATGTAATATAGTTTGTTTATTGTGCATAAGTGAATGGAAAATAATACCACGGAGCATGATTTCTGAGATGCCACAAAAACTCCCTGGAAAGTTCTAACAAGAGAGCCACCATTTTGTTGGAACATTGATATTATTCATACGACACTTATTGTGTAAAATATGCTGTAATCTCGAAAACGAGAAAAAGAAGAAGAAGAAGAACTTTAAAGTCCTGCTTTCACTTCGAAAATTTCCATACACGCAACCAAATGTAATAGTTCAGATAAAAAAAATCAAGTATCAATGAAATTATTAAACGGAATACTGTTATTTTGCCAAACTTGAAAATTATCTTATGTATATTTTATTACTATTCATTCATTTATACATATAATAAGAATAGAAATCTATCATGTCTGTAATTTGATTTTTGTAAAAAAATTGTTGCAGGTGTCTAGGAATAAATCATAAAATACATTTCAATCAATTTTAGAAATGTCTGTCTGTTTGTTTGTATGATATTAAATAGGTTAAACATAATTTCATAAACACCCCACCTTTTACACCTACCAACATTTATCTCTGCATCACCTGATGGTTGACTGGCAGAGAATGCCTTAGGCATTAAGTCCGCCATTGCGTATTTAACGCATAATGTGTAAATAAATAAATAACCCGCTTCACTGCTAAAATACTACGTTCATGATGAAAACTCTTCAAGGCAATCACAAAGCATATCTTCGGATGACATTTAGTCATTGTTTCATTAAAATCGGTTCGGTCTATCATAAGTTATTGTAATTTTAATGACGTCACGACTAAAGTACGAGAGAAAAGTAGATAAGTAAATGACTTAATACATTTAGATGACTTTATTAATCGCAGTTTTTTACATAAAGTTTCACGCGGACATAGTCGCGGGCACAGCTAGTATTTCAATCGAGTTCTATCGTACGCTCTAGAGAACTCTCTCTGAGTTCTATCATACGCGCATCGCTCAAAAACTACTGGTTAGAATTCTAAAAAAAAAATTGTATTACTTATTAGACATTTGGTCCTTATTTAAAATATCACGATAGCTTCGTTTATTAAATTTTTTATCGAATTTACTTATTCGCACAACGGCAGGCCTTTACCATACTATGTAACGTTCGCGCCAAACTTTTTGACCGCTCTGAAGATAGTTTTGCAGAACACAAATTTAGGTATATATATTATTATATTATGGGTATAACATCGAGACAACTTAAATAAAAACTATTGTCAGTTTCCTATATTCATATTTTAATTTTGTTATACAATCAATCTCTTGATAGATTATATTACTTGGCAAATGAAAATAAACGCATGAGGAGTCTTATAAAATGTAAATAACAAATCATACGATTTCAACGCGCTGAATCGATACATTAAGTAGGTCTGGGGTTAACGACACCAGTGGACCAAAATTATGATGTCTCTAACCGTACAGATGTCCTTTAGTAAGACGTTTTATTTTTATTTTGTTTTTTTTAACTTTATTTTTGGCAACTAATATTTTAGATTATTACTGCCATTGTTGAGTAGTTAGTTGTAAAGTATTACAAGTTCTTCCTCTATTTTATTTTTGGCAACCAGTCTTCTAGTAGACTATACTGCCATTGTCAAGTGAATTTCGATATTACAAGTTTCTTGATATAATTACAACGAACTAACAAGATGGTGGCCATCTTGTTAGAACTTTCCATGGAGTTTTTGTGGCATCTCAGAATTCATGGTCCGTAGTATTATTTTCCATTCACTTCACTTATGCACAATAAATAAACTACATTACATAGAACACCACCAATTTTACACAATATAGAGTCAAGTAACACAAGATTATGAATAAAAAATAAAATCCACTATATGACAGACCAAGATCCCGCCAAAAACTCTAGACGTTTTATTTTATTTGTACTCGTAAATAAAAATGAGACATTTGTCTATAAAAATTGTGGTTCTCTGGATATCTGTTTGTACTGGTTATCGTCTAAAACGATTGGACAAGTTTTGATAGGATTTTCATGATGGACGACTTTTCGTAAAATAATATGGACTAATTTATAGCGAATTTACCATTTGCCAAGATTCTAAATAAAATGTGATGTTCCATTAGAAAAACAAATGAAATAAAGTTACCACTACAAGTTAGCTTAGGACTTATTGGCGGGATCTTGGACTGTCATGTAGTGGATTTGATATTTTACTGTACCCGGCGGACGATGTCCCGCCCTGATAATAAAAAAAAACTTAACAAATTATATATCTAAACGTTCCTAATGAATCACTTTATCTACTGGTGAAAACCGCATGAAAATCCGTTCAGTAGTTCTTGAGTTTATCGCGAACAGACAGACACAAAAACTCCCTGGGAAGTTCTAACAAGCGGCCACCATCCTGTTAGTTTATTGAAACGATTGCAAACCACTTGCTATATCAATTTGACTACTCGACAATGGCAGTAATAATCTACTAAAAGATTGGTTGCCAAAAATAAAATTAAAAAAGTTATCTTGATGTCCGGATTTCTAATAACATAAGCTATCAACATCATACTATTCTTACGAATTAAGTATCACTACGTATTTTTTTAAACAAAGTCCTCCGCCGCGTCTGTCTGTCTGTTTGCGATAGACTCAAAAACTACTGAACGGATTTTCATGCGGTTTTCATTAGGTTTAGGTGTATAATTTGTAAAGACTTTTTTTTAGAATCGTTCGAAGTATAACGATAATTGTTGGAATTGTCGAAAAAAGTCAAGCAGTCTGGGAGCTTTCATCGAAAACGCTGTGTAATCTTCTTGAAATATAACAAAACAATTGAACGACGCAGGAGAAGTCGCGGTAATCCTTTAGTAAATAATGAATGTACAATTTAAACTGATCAAATTAAGATAAAGTTTTCATTAAATTTTAGATTGGAAATATCCGACACATTTTCACACAGTAGCATTCTGAATCATATTAGTTTCTAACAAGGCTAAACAATTGTGGCTGATATATAATTTTAAAAATATATAATTAATGGTAAATTATGTTAATATAATACAATTTATATTATGTAAAATCATTACATGAATCGATTATGAATTTAGACAGCATATAATGAAGTCCGGTTCTTTAAAAGTTTATACGGATATATATTTTATTTTATTTTTGGCAAGCAATCTCATCGTAGATTATATTACTGCTATTGTCGAGTAGGTAATAAAATTATGTTTTTTGCGGTCATTTTAATGCACTAACAAGATGGTGGCCGTCTTGTTAGAACTTTCCAGGGAGTTTTTGTGGCAAGTCAGAATCCGTGCTCCTTGGTATAACCACTTCACTTGTGCACAATAACCAAACGATATTGCGTAAAGCGCCACCAATATTACAAAATATAGAGCTAAATAACACATGATTATGAATAAAATCCACTACATGACATTCCAAGATCCCGCCAAAAACTATGCACTGTGTTTTCGCACTCCGAAAAAGATCTGCCACTCGCAATGTCATGGCCTGTGCGTACTATTAGTTCGTTCTCGTTACGCGTAAGTTATTTCTATGGTAATTGCTCCGTTCCTAAAGATCCTAGCGTGATATTACAATATCTATAACCTTTCTTAACAATTCATCTTCTTATCAGTATTATAACGGAGAAACTGTATGTATGGTTATGAACGGATGTTTTTTTTTAAATAGTTTATAAGTTTTATCGTGTGACCATAACCTCATCTGCTGATAAATGACGATACGGTCTAAGAAGGCAAACACGCTAAAGCTACAGGGACTTGCTTTCAAGTGCAGCTGTCGGAACACACCAACAGGCGCTTGGCGACAGATTTTCGGCTTGAAACTCTGACCCCTTGTCAGCAAAAGTAAGCGAAGCTCGTACCCCACTCTCATGCTTACGTAAACATTTACATACGTAACGACTAAATTTTACAGAAAATCCGAAAAATAAATATAAAAGAAAGAAGATATTGCTGTGTGCTGCGGTAATTACCACCCAGACCCCCCCCCCCCCCCCGCCCCTTTTTAGTACTTACGTAATACTTGAACGACTCCATATAGTGTCAATATTCATTAAGACACAAACGTAGACGAACTCTCCAGCAACTATTAGTAAGAGATATGCAAAAAGATTATTTCAAATTTGTTTAAAATAAAGTATCTCTTTACGGTTTATAATATTGGTGTAGTAAATAAGAGAAGTATGTCAAATTAGTTAAACGATTATTGCAAAATTTTTGCGCAGTGACGGACAACATAGCGAGTTAATAAAAACGTGCTAATAACAAAATTTTATATATTCCTCTTGAATACAGTTTGTTATAAACGATATTAATTAACATATATAAAATAAAATATGAATCTAAAATGCTTACGTGAATACTGTCAACAGTGTGATATGTATCCTCCAGTTTTCTCGTTTTAATATTGTCTACTTTCACAATTTATTATGACGTACAACATTTACAATGAGACTAGCGGTTGTCTGCGATATTACATTCTTTTTTCTATGGTAGTTTTCGCCCTGTTACTGTCTTTTTTAAAGCAGGAAGATATTTCATATAATAATTTCTAAACCTATTACTGATATATCGATAATACTATCAATTTTGGAATGATGTATATGTTCCATGTACGTTATAATCGGTCCAGAAGTAAAAGTTTCTGAAGATAAAGGGAAGTTTGTAAATTTTTCGCGTAAGACATACTAGATGGATTTTGATATAACTTTACAGTGATACATCTTATATATCAGAGTAACATAAATGTCAAAAGTTATAAAGATATTGTATAAATTGATCAAAATATAACGATAAGCGTTAAATAAGTTTGAAAAAATCCTGCCATGCCACAAACCAGCAGTTCCAGCAATATACAATATGGGACCTCGCGAATCATTAAAGACCAAGTTTCAAGAATTCGGTATCTTAACTCTACTCTCCCAATATATTCTTGATAATGTGTGTCCGCAATAACTTTGAAAAACTGGATTTCGTAAAAAAACCGGCTTGATCTAGATACTAGAAACTATGACAAACTGGTCGTCTCATGTTACACACTCTGTAAAACAAGTAACGGTTTTTAGGGAATAGTGGTAGGTTTTGTAATAAAGTTCCAAAGCATATTACCCATTTACCGGATTGTCAGTCGAACGCTATGTCAAGCGGATTTTGGTATCAAAAGGCTATTATATAGTGGATCAATATGTGAACGATAGTGATGTTTGGAATTGACTCATCTCTGTGCATCCACTAAAAATGATTGTGACGTGTAATGTGTTCTTAATAATAGGTCTTTACCTATGAAATTGCCGTTCTGCAGTACTGGCCATTTCAAATCAAAATAATTTTTGTTTGGCTAAGAATTCTAATTTCAAATTAATTTTATTTTAAAAACATGGAATTCTTTTTCCAAAAGTAGTCATTTGTTAGTATTACATTTGATTAGTGTTACATTTTCATCGCATTTCAATCTTTTTTGTCATTATGGATACGTTAAAAATTCGAGTAATTATGTAATATGAGTACCGTCGTGGCGCAACGCGGCACAAGCTGCACGCAACATCAACGACGTTTACGGAGCTAACACTACAAACCAACGCACCACCTATTATTGGTTTGCTCGCTTCCGTTCTGGGAATTTCGACCTGAAAAATGAACCTCGCGGTCGTCCGAAGACTTTGTTCAACAATGACGAATTAAAGGCGATTGTGGAAGCTGATGATATACAATCTACGGCTGAATTAGCAGCAGCTTTCGACGTTAGCGTCAAAACAATATTGGTCCATTTGCGTCAAATTGGCAAGGTAAAAAAGCTTGACAAATGGGTGCCCCACGAACTCAATGATCGCCAGCGCGAAGTACAGGTCGAGACGTGCCTTGCACTGCTCAACAGACACACAAATGAAGGAATTTTGAACCGCATTGTTACCTGCGATGAAAAATGGATTCTATTTGATAACCACAAGCGCTCAGCAAGTTGGTTGGATCCTGGTTCAACACCTAAACAATGCCCTAAACGAAAACTTACCCCTAGAAAAGTGATGGTCACTATTTGGTGGTCTAGCGCCGGTGTGATTCGTCACAGCTTCTTACCAAACGGGGTGAGCATTACTGCAGATGTGTACTGTGAAGAACTGAACCCAATGATGGAGAAGCTGGCACATCTCCAACCAGCATTGGTCAATCGCTCGTCTCCGCTGCTACTACACGACAACGCGCGACCTCATACTGCACAGCAGACGGTCTCCAAGTTGCAAGAACTGGGGTTGGAAGTTCTCCGTCATCCGCCCTACTCACCAGACCTTGCGCCTACAGACTACTACTTTATCCAGAATTTTGATAACTCCTTGGCGGGAAAAAAATTCAATACCCGAGAGGCAGTACAAAATGCCTTTAAAGAATTTGTTGTCTCCCGTCCAGCTGATTTCTTTAAGAAGGGCATCAATAAGCTGCCACTGCGTTGGCAAAGATGCATTGATTGCATGGGTCATTACTTCGACTAATACAAATAAAAAATACATGAAAAAAAATCGTTTAAATTTTTTCATACAAAACGGCAATTTCATAGGTAAAGACCTAATCTTAATATATATATTTCTTGTGTGCGTGTGTATGTGACTGAACTCCTCCTAAACGACTGGACCGATTTTGATGAAATTTTTTGTGCGTGTTCGAGTGGATCCGAGAATGGTTTAGATTCACAATTGGAACCGGTAGGTGGCGCTGCGATCGACTTTTAGGATTTTTTTTGTTTTCAAGGCAGGACAACGTCCGCCCGGTCCGCTAGTATTATTATATATACGAGTATCTTAAAAAGATAAACTCAATCGAGTTTCTTGCCGGTTCTTCTCGATGACAGGGTTGTTTTCCGAACTGGTGGTAGTTTTGACGTTCATAAGTGCCTTCTTAAAGCTTAAACTGAATAAAGTTGTTTTTTTTTTATTTGTTTTTGATAGACGCAACACGGTAACTGTGCCCGCGGTTTTTACGCACATAGAAAGAACTGGAAACGCGGTATTACGCAATAATTTCGAGTTATGATTGAAACGGTGCGAATGTGCGAACGTTTTTTTGCGTCGGAATTATTTTTAACCGACTTCAAAAAAAGGAGGAGGTTATCAATTCGACTGTATTTTTTTTTTTTATGTTTGTTACCTCATAACTTTGGACTGGGTGAACCGATTTTGATTATTCTTTTTTTATTTGAAAGCTGGTACTTCCCGTGTGGTCCCATTTCAATTTGGTTCAGTTCCGACAACGGCATCCAGTGCAAAACGGTATAAGTTTTAAATTTGCATTAATTATGTAAACGACAAATAGACGAATAACTCAATATCACGCTAACCGATTTCGATGATTCATTTTTTATTGGAAAGGATGTACTTCAAGGGTAGTTTGATGAGAATTTGGTTAGGTTCTGATCATGGGATCCGTGACAAAGTAAGAAAACTTTCATGAAACGAGCCTACTCCTTTCTTAAGGGCCGGCAACGCATCTGTGTTTCCTCTCGTGTCGCAGGTGTCCATGGGCGGCCGTGATCACTTACCATCAGGTGACCCGTATGTTCGTTTGCCACCGATATTATAAAAAAAAACTCTTCAATTCTTAGGAGCCTATTGTGCTTATGTTCGTTGCTTTGTTGCAACATGACGCAAGCATTGTAATTTTATTACTTAAGGTGTATTATGTGTGAAACGATGGTAGCCGAGTTGATGGTAGAAACTATCGCGGATTATTGATAAGGTTGCGTTCGTACCAAACGTTACTTATTGTACAAGCAAAAATGCGCATATTTTAATACACTTAAGGCGGAACGGAGTTCGCGGGCACTGCTAGTAAAATATATTTATGTACACTAAAAATGGAAAAATAAAGTAAATTTTCAATAAAAAGTATTAACCGACTTCATATCAATCAAAAACCCATAAGGCACTAAAAAGCGAAAAATAAATAGTTTATCAAATTAACCAAATTAAATAAAACATATGAATATGTGTGCTATCTAGAGATGTATTGGAAGTCGGTGCGAACCGAAAATCATATCATCTACATAGGTACAAAGTTTAAGTCCACTCTCGCGTCTCTGTAATACATTTCTACCTGGAACAAATTTGAAATTTCGGTTGGCACCGACTTCCAATACATCTCTAGGTAGCACACATATTCATATGTTTTATTTAATTTGGTTAATTTCATAAACTATTTATTTTTCGCTTTTTAGTGCCTTATGGGTTTTTGATTGATATTGAAGTCGGTTAATACTTTTTTTTGAAAATTTACTTTATTGAAGTTGGTTTTTATCGCGATAGGTACAAGATGGCCACTACTAATTACCTAAAAATGTTAATGTTAACGCTTCTTGAATTTTGTTATCTTGAACGCTATCTCATTGTCAAGAATACATAATTAATTCTATTATTAGTTGAAAACAATGAATTTAAATTACCTCTGTAAATATTTCCACTTTTTATTTGCCTGTGTTTTTTAATGTTGAATTATTCTTCCATATACCGGGTTAATTTCAATATATATGCGTGTTTTATTACGAAATCGTATAAGTAATTACTTAACAAAAATATCATGTAATATGTAAAAAAATACGCGGAACTAAAAAAAGTTGTTTGTGTTAGGTACGAAGCGTGTTTGATTTTTGTTATATATAACTATAATCTGTAATTTGTGACGTATTATAATTTAAAAACATAAACGCCTAGAAGTTTACCCAGTGTTCTGAGATTGATTTGTACCTGCAATATTTCATCTGCTTGTATCATCTATAGTAATATCTATACTAATATTATAAAGCTGAAATGTTTGTTTGCTTGAAAGCGCTAATCTCAGGACTCGACTCGACGCAGTTTTCTCGCGTGCCCCACAAGGCGCACACGGGGGAACCGTACCAGGGTTGCCCCACTGACGGTGGCTTCTCTCGCCTCCCGCCTAAACGGGAGTGTCTGTTATTTATTGATCGCCCCCTCATATCCGGTGGGCGAGAATGGCCTCATCGGCGCCATCTGGCGGTGGTTTTGGGTGATAAGCGTCTATTTTGTTAAGGTTGTCGTTTGAGAGTCTTGGCCATCGGTCTGCAGCTCTTGCAGGGCTCTCAAGCATTTCTCAATTATCTCCGGAGTGGTTGCGGCTGCTAGGGTCTTCATAAAAATAGTAAGAGTTTTCTGGATGGAGTCCTCTGTCACTTCGTGGGCTCCTCCGTTGCGTTTTGGCAATCTTTTTGTTTTTTTTTGTGGGTCTTCTTTGGCCGGGGTCGTTTGCGGGGGCCATCAGCCTCCCCACCGCCGACGCCTCGACCATTGTAGGCGCTGTGTTCTCGCGCTCCTCTTGCCGTCTGGTGTGCCATCCGGACGACGGTCCCTGCTCGGCGATTGCGCGCCTCGCGGCGGAACACGGGGTACAGGCGGGCATTATTTGAAGTGTGCGCCCCTCCGCAGTTTGCGCAGGACGCAAGTTCTTCGCGTGAGCGGTCGCAGTTAGTTGCGAAGTGCGGGCCTCCGCACCTCACGCAGATTATCGGGCTATGGCAGTGGTGGAAGGAGTGCCTGAAAAGTTGGCATCGATGGCACTGTGCCGGACCACTCCTCCCTCGCCAGGCTTCTATGGTCGTCCTCATTAGCAAGAGCTCGTTGACGTTGTATATGGCCGGTATGAGGCCTGGTGTTCTTTCCAGGGAGCAGTGGAAGATGCACCCTGGTCTTCCACCTCTTCCCTGGATGTGTCGGGTATACTCCGGGTGGAAGCCCTTCTCGCGGAGGGCTTCGGTGATCCTCACGGGCTCTGTGTCCTCTGGCAGGCCGCGAATCGTGACCTTGAGACTTCTTTCCATGGCGAGCGAGTAGGTGAATCAACTCACTCCTTCCACTTGGTTCAGGTATTCGTTGACGATCCTATGTTCGTCAAGGTTAATTGGAAAGAAGCGTACTACGCGTCCATGCGCGCGCGCAGTCGGTGTCCGTCCCAGCATGTCCGCCAGCCGCCGGAAATGGTCTCGCCAGTTGGGCGGGCTCTCCACGACGATCGGCGGGCAGCGTTGTCGATGTGTGTTGCATGTTTCCGCGGCGCCTCCTTCTGATAGTGGATTTCGTTGTGTATTCGATGTCTGGGCAGTCGAAGTTGACGGGGACGCCGCTATCGTAGCGTAGGATCGCTGCGATTGCGTTGGTGCAGACGCATGTGGCGCCCCGAGGCTTTCTGCGGGTATAACGGTCATCTTTTGGGGTCCGCAGGCATTTTCTGCGATATAAATACAGGCGCTTGTGGCGCCCCGCGGCTCCCAACGGGTAAAACCGGAACTTCTAGTTCTATGGGATGTTTCGATGGGGGCGCTAGTGGCGGCCCGCGGCTCTCGGTGGGTATTTCAGGAACTCGCGGCGCTGTAGCCTGGTTCTCTGTTGTAGGCGCCAGTGGCGCCCCGCGGCTCTCGACGGGTATAGCTTGAGCTTCAGGGTGTTCCGTAGCTTGTTTAAACTTCTTGCTCTCAGGCGTCTGAGCGTCTGGCGAGTTTGGTGGCGATCGTTGTTGCAATTCTTCGTCGCGCTTGCGGCCCGCTTTTTCTATATGCGGCTCCAGCCGCTTAAGTTGGAACGGAGGGATTTCTGGGAGTATTAGACATCCCGTTATAGGAGTTTTCAGGGCCTCAATGTCAGGATCTCGGAGTTCGTAGCCTTTGTTTTCTTGCTGCCGGGTTGCGCAGGTAGAGCGCTATCCATCGTTTCAAGGTTTCGGACGGAGCTCCAGTTGCTAGTAACTGGGCGAAAACGTCGCAGTCGTTTTCGTGTTGCTTCGCGCGAAGTAGCGATGTGACGTACGGCGGATGTAGCGCTTCCTCGGGCGTATAACGAGGTGTAGGCTCCAAGGGCTCAGGAGAACGGGGTTCAATGTGCATAGCGGGTGTCGTCAGTGTTGGTGGAATATCGGAGTCCGTGGGCAGGCTTGTGGTCAGTCGTCGTGAAGACGAGGCATCTGGTTGGCCCTGAGAAGGGCCTTTTTTTCAATCTCCCCGAAACCGTCGCCGGTCGGGAAGAGGCAGCACTGTTGCGGCGCATTGTCGCGCAGGACTAGCGGAAAAACGCGGAACTCGGGTGCGGAACGTCCTCATGCGCGTGACAACGGGGCAATCCTAATCTCAGGAACAACTGGTCCGCTTTGAAAATTTTTTTCAGTGGTATATAGCCCATTTATCTAGGAAGGCTATAGGCTATATATCATCACGCTAAGACCAATAGGAGCGGAGCACCAACGAAGAATGTTTCAAAATCGTTTTTTTTCCTTTTGAGCTTGCGCTGCTTGTTATTAGCCCTAAGTAACTATTTCACGTGGACCAAGTCGGGGGCAGGAGCTAGTGTTTTATATTTTTATTTACGTTCGTTTGTTAAAAATGAAATAACACATTATTTAGATGGCGATTAATACTGTCCTAAAGCCACAAGCCAACTCCATCTGGATCCGTATAATGTGTGTGTGTGTGTTTTTTGTATTAAAAAAGCAACTGTTTTTTACACTATTAAAATAAGATGTGAATATCAGTATTACAATACATAACGAATCCAATAAAAACATTGGCAATTTAGTGACAGGTTTTTGGAGTCACTAATGAAAGTTTTATAGGTTAGGTTACGGTAGAAAAAAATTAATTATCAACAATTTTATATTATCGCTCCTCTCGTCTTTTTTGCGAGCTCATATCTGAATTGCAAATTAACTCTTGTCGTGTAATCTAACTTTTTGATATAAAATTTATAGAGGCCATTCGTTGAAATGATTTACTTGATGAGGAACATAATCCCGCATATTTGGTGTTAGTAGTCCCGCATAGTGGTGGTTTTTCATTTTTATTGTTATTTTGTCGTGGCTGTGTTATTTGCCTTTCTATAAACAAACAAAAAGTCGAGACAGTCATAAGGACTGCCGACAGAAGTGAAAACTCAAAACAATGGAATAACTGTGTTCTCTTTTTAATTAAAAAAAATTATAGTATGAATTATTTAAATTTCATAATTTGTAAATCGATATTATTATGATTAATCTGGTTTTCACATCTATCGGTACTCCCATCAATAATTATACGCATTTTTATACAGTTTATGAATTAATCGAACATATGTTGGGTAGTACAAGCTCAATATAAAATATCAATATTACACGTACACACGTCGTTGCTAGTCTGACGCAAGCGTAAATACGTCACGAACATGTCGGCCACGCTTGACTAGCTCGTCGCTTACAGTACAGTACAGTACAGTGTACAGTACAGTGAGTTCAAGAACCATGTCAAGCGGGTTTGAATGTCTAAAGGCTATTATAGAGTGGATCAATATGTGCACGATTGTGACGTCTGAAAATGACGCCCCTCTCTGTGCATTCACTAAAAACGAATGTAACTATTTATGTTTTGTAAAAATATATAACATGAAGAGATAAACCAGATCGACTTTCTTGTCGGTTCTTCACGATGACTGGTTTGCTTTCCGAACCGGTGGTAGCTTTAGCGATCATAAGCGCCTTCTCAGGGCCTAAATTGAATAAAGTATATTTTGATTCTGATTGTCATCCTTGGTTTCAGGATTTCCTCAAACTATTCTTTTACAATTTCAGTGAGATCCATAGGCACCATAGCTGCTCGCACTCTGAATGCACATATCTGACTATAGGGAAACGGCATGGTACTGAAAACAACAGTTAGGAGGACATATTTTAATATAATCGACATGCAGCTCGTTGAAACGATGAATTTAAACTTTAAAGTAATAAATACTCCGTTTGCTATCTAATTTTCAAGGCAAGTTAATAGTTCTGATATTGTCATTCCGTAGCGAGTGTCGTTAATCTACTACCAGACATTTACCCGCAAGCAAATAACAATGCACTCTATAGGTGAAAGTTGAATAGAATCTTTATAATTTTAGTATAGATTATATAAGATCATAAATTCCTTATATATTAACTTCCATATATTAAACGAACAGGCTTCTTCTTTTTACTCTTTTGCTTTATGTATACTTATAGAGGATTATAATCAATTAGAATGTTTAGTTTTAAATGAACGTAAAACGTGGAACGAATACTGTGAAAAAACTACTTAAAATAAAACACATATATAATTATAATTACATATTAAATAATCAAGGAAGGCCAAATTACAATGTGTCGTTGTTCAGTTTTGGAATAATTCTTTTATATTATCATAATTATTTAAATTTTGATTGCCTTTGTTACCTGAATTGATGCCACTAAAAGTATCCGCATGTTCTGATGTCGTGTTAGCTTCTACCAAACACATTTTACTGAAGTTTTATCTCTATGATCGTCCCGATAAAATAACACCAGCGAATGGTCAGTACCCCTCCAAATATTCAAACAAAGCGTGGTCTCGACTGCTCGACCATTGCCACGTAACTATAGATCACGCCGCCGTGGTCTAGCGGTAAATTTCGCTCCCGCACACTCGCCGCGATACCCCATGGCAACGGCTCAAACCTAGATTCGATCCCCCGGAGTGGAGGTTTTGAGCATGCTACTAAAGCGATACAGTGAGACTAAAAATTTACATTCGTTAGTTCAACACACACAACACGGATCACCCTCACATACGTGCACACACGCAGGTAGAAGGAAGGATGATGGAAGGGTTTTCTTTTTGCCCTTTTTGTTTTTCGTACTTGGCTGTTTTAGTTTAGATGCATTGATACAAATACATGTTTGAATTCGTGATGCACACATACTGGTATATTTGTGCAAAAATAGGAGGAAGATGTACTTCTGTTTTTAACCTATTTATAGTAGAAGATAGATGATATATGTATGGCAACTAATGTTGAATATACATGTACTTACAGAGTTTATTACCTTCAGTGATTTTAAATATTCGCAATATATTTTAGCATCAAGGATCTTAGTTACTTTAAACTAAGAGGTTCTATTTTTTACTAACAGTATCAGTGACAGGTCTTCGATGTTTTCTAAACTCCGTACGTAGCTGAATTTTTTATTCATTCGTCGTTTCCGGGTTTTAATGTTAAGACTATATTGGCAGCAAATTTCTGAGTGTTAAGTCGATAGATGGCGCTGTACAATGTCTTGGTTCAGCAGTATCGTGATGTCAAAAGGAACTCCAAATTTTTAATTATACCGCTGCCTGCTTACGCATTCAGATTTCTACATCCCAGGCGATGGGGTTTATTCAATTCAAATTCAAATTCAAATTCAAAACACTTTATTCAATTTAGGCCCTAAGAAGGCACTCATGAACGTCAAAACTACCACCGGTTCGGAAAACAACCCAGTCATCGAGAAGAACCGGCAAGAAACTCGATCTGGTTTATCTTTTTAACAATTATATATAATATTTAGAATAATAATATATTCTATATAATAGTAAATTTCACAAACGTTTTTAATGGATGCACAGAGATGAGTCAATTCCAGACATCACCATCGTTCACATATTGATCCACTCTATAATAGCCTTTTGACACCAAAACCCGCTTGACATGGCGCTTAAATTCACAATCCGGCAAATCGGTAATATCCTTTGGGACTTTGTTATAAAATCTAACACTATTTCCCAAAAAACTGTTACTGGTTTTACTAAGTCTAAAACGTGGGACAACCAGTTTGTCACAGTTTCTAGTATTTATATTATATCCATTTAATAAGCGTTTCTATCACCCAGTCGAATATCGTTACATTGTCATAATAAAAGTAGAGTCCAAAAAAATATCGATAGATATGAATCAAAATTTTATAGATGATTCTACAACCCGTATCATTGCCTTATCACCGATTGTAATTAATTATATTTTGTAACCGACTTCAGAAAGAAGGTGGTACTCAACTCCACTGTACTTTGTTTTAATGTTTCTTACCTAAGAACTTCTTGATTTAGTTTTTGACAGGAGATATATTTATAATTTTGCGTTATGACACGCTACGTAAGCGTGACCGGCCGTATTGCGCTTGCGCTGCTTGTGTCAGACTAGCTACGCGTATTATAGGGGCCTGTGTACATGTAATATTGATATTTTGCAGTTCATCACACGTTTGATTGATTAATAGACTTTATAAATGTGTATATAATTATTGCTCTGAGTGCCAATAGATATAAAAATCACACAAACGCTAATAATTTCAAATTCTGAAATGTTAATATTGTCATTCACACTAATGAATTTGGAAATTCAAAACAGAACACATTTATTGCATTGTTTTAAGATTTCACTTCTGTCGGTAGTCTTTATGACATACTCGACTTTTTTTTAAAGATTATAACCTTGCTTTTACATCGGACACCCAACATGTATCTAAATAATATATTAGTGCTAGTGTAAAAAACTTTACATATGGAAACACACCAAATCAGATAGCATAATTTGAAACATGATAGCCTTTACAAATTCTAAGAATTTCTAGTACGGCTCGAGAATAGGGGACGGAATGCAGACCTCGGAATGTGAAATTTTAGCGGTTCTATTCTGACTAATTTGCTTAAAATAGAAAGTCGCTGAGATAGGTAGGTTATTAAAACATAGTCTTAGTATCTCCACTCCTTGGCTATAAATATTAATTTGTAGGAATTCATAAAATAATTTAAATTCAACGCAGGTATTCCATTACCTGTTGTTTTTTTTTTTGTTTTTTATTTAATTATTACATCAAGTCATCGAATGTTCTGGATAATGTAACGTGGCTTTATCACAACATCCTAGTCGGCCTCCCGCTGTGCAAAGGATTCAAACATGAGTTATTTAAATAAATCTTTATTAATTTCATGCTTTTTTTTTTAAATCTTATTTACTCAAATGTCTAATAAATAATGCCCCTCATAAAATCAAGATTCAATCGTTTGTTAGCAAATTGCGTTGTGTCAGTGTTGTATGTTATATTCTATCCCTATTGAATTTCACTGAGACATGATAATCATTTATTCTCATTGATATATATTGCATTTTTTTAAAGTATATACAGAATTATTAGTACACTGTTGTTCCTTTACATAGTAGATTTGTAGTACAATGTGACAATCTATCCCATCAAAAATATGAGAGTCAAGTTCAATATTATGATATTTGACTTGGTTGTTGATTTCAACGACGAAAGAAGTGATATCTGAGCGGGGTTCAAGTTCAATGGTCAGTTCTCAAATTTATTTATAACTAGCTGACCCGTGCAACTTCGTCTGCACCAAATCGGTTATCATCCGTTTCAATTGTATTTGTAACCGCGAAAAAATTTAATAAACCTAAAACCCGATTGCTGCCACACCTACGGTTTCCAATTGTGAATCCAAACTATCAAGAAACTCACTCAAACATATACCCAGATGTGAGAAATCTTTTAAAATAAGCCTACAACCCGTTCGTAGCATCATCTACCGGGTTCCATTAAGATAAAAACTAACCTATATAACCTATTGGCGGTAATGTAAAAAAAAGCTTTAGGGGTCTATGGACCCCCAGTTGGAACGAAGTTCCTTTCTCTTATTTGTAGACGTTTACTGTACAGTCAGTATAGTTTACATTATAAAATATCAAGTTGATAGAGTTAAATTGTACATTAAACGATAAAATAAATAATGATAAATGAAACACTGAATGATATCATAACTATTTTCAACTTGTATTAAAACTTTTTCACACTCCATTGTATTGAAGAAAAAATAAAAATATTAAAAAGATATGAGCACGACGCGTCAACTGTCATTTGCCTGTAACTATTCTTCTAAGAGCTAGTAATGGTTTCGACAACGAATTTCAATAAGCCAGTTTTTTATATATCTTTATGTTCTTCCGAACAGCGTGCGAGCTACCTGGCTGCCGATAAACATTGCATTTATTAGTGCATACGCACCTTCACAGGCAAAAGTATTGATTTTTATATATTTTTTTGAATATTTTGTTTTTCACTAACTTGGAAACGCAACTAAAACATGAAATTATTATTGCCAGACATTTTTGTCATTAACAATAATGTGCCCGATGTTATTTTTTTAAATAAAATAAGTATGTTCAAACCATGTTAAGATAACTGTAATTTTAGTATTATTTTATTTAGACATAAAAGAGGGTAAATTAAAAATAATATGTATAGAACAACTTAGCTATAGCTATAGTTTAGCGCAACACTGGCTGTATGATAAAGATAGCGATTATTGTGGAAGCGCCTGTTATAGACGCATGTATTCAAGATGGCGTCAGTCACAAGTTATATTTCTACGTTTATCGTTGTTTTTCATTGTTTACGGTGAAATCTCAATATCATAATGGTTAATAAAATGAAATATGTTCTTTGCAATGGAAAAAATAAAATGGCTTGATATGAATTATTTTATTTATAAAGAATATCATCGGGGACATTATTGTCAATAACAAAATTGCCTGGCAGTGATAAATTCATGTTTTAGTAGCGTTTAAAAATTACCGAAAAAAAAAAGTTTTTAAAATTATTTATAAATCAAAATTTTCACCTGTAAAGGTGTAATGCCCATTAAAAAACACAACGTTAACCGGCTACTAAGTATCCTGAATCCTGTTTGGAAGGGCATAATATATCCTCATATTAAAGAACCAGCTTTTCTAAAATTCTCCTTCTGCCAACGTTGCTGGCTCTTGTACTAATGTGCCGCAAAAAAGTCTACTTACATTTACTTAGTACAAATTTTTGGCTTTCGTTATCCTGGAAACCCCTTACGTTTTATGGGACAAAAAGTATACTAAATGTAACGTTGTAATATTAGTTATCAAAGTCTACCCCGATCAAAATTTTCAAAAAATATTTAATGTACAGATTTGGCTTTGTTACAGTTTTATTATAGTAAGTATAGACAACATAAAATATGTTATATTACTTATACTTAAGTACGAGAGAAAAGTAGATAATTAAATGTATTTAATACATTCAGATGATTTTATTAGTCACTGTTTGTTTACATTAGGTTCCACGCGGACGGAGTCGTGGGCACAGCTAGTTACTATATATTATTATTATAATTATACTAGCGGGCCCGGCAGACGTTGTCCCGGCCTAGTTATGAAAAAATCCTTGACAAATTATATACTAAAACGTTCCTCATCAATCACTCTATCCACCGGTGAAAACCACATGAAAATCCGTTCGATAGTTTTTGAGTTTATCGCGAACAGACAGACAGACAGACGCGGTAATCCACCGGTGAAAACCACATGAAAATCCGTTCGATAGTTTTTGAGTTTATCGCGAACAGACAGACAGACAGACGCGGTAGGGGACTTTGTTTTATACTATGTAATGATAAGTGCTGCCGATCCACCCCAGTATTGTTAGACCTACGATCGATCGACTCTAAGAGCCTGCAAGTATGTTTGATTCAGGATTGTCGTCTAGGTAACTCCCACAAAAGCGATAAAAGAAAGTGATTGTTATTCTAGCCTAATTGTGAATTAAATTTCACTCGCGATCGACCGCTTGAGCACCACTGCCGTAATACTTTCATATATATCTTCTTCTATACATATAATAAAAATGAAGTGTCTGTATGTAATATCAAAATAAAATTTTTTTACTGATAGAGTACGAAAGTATACACGCTTCTGATAACAAAAATGCAATTTTTAAAATTTTTGTCGGTCTGTCTGTCTGTCTGTTTGTTCCAGCTAATCTCCGAAACGGCTGGACCGATTTTGACGGAAATTTCACTGGCAGATAGCTGAAATTACAACGGGTTACTTACGGTACTCTAAATTAGACTAAGTGTTAACCGCGGTTTTGCTTGCGATGGTATCTCCAAAACAGTTATACCGATTTTTACGGAACTTTCACTAATAAATAGTGGACATAATAACAAGTAATTTAGTCTATTTTAATTTAGACTAGCTGTTAACCGTCGCTTCGCCCGCAGTATTATCTCCAAAACGGTTAGACCGATCACTTTCATTGACAGATATTAGGTCTTTACCCATGAAATTGCCGTTTTGTATGAAAAAATTTCAACTAATTTTTTTCATGTATTTTTTATTTGTATTAATCGAAGTAATCACCCATGCAATCAATGCATCTTTGCCAACGCAGTGGCAGTTTATTGATACCCTTCTTAAAGAAATCAACTGGACGGGAGGCAACAAATTCTTCAAAGGCATTTTGTTCTGTCTCTCGGGTATTGAATTTTTTTCCCGCCAAGGAGTTATCCAAATTCTGGAAAAAGTAGTAGCCTGTAGGCACAAGGTCTGGTGAGTAGGGCGGATGACAGAGAACTTCCAACCCCAGTTCTTGCAACTTGGAGACCGTCTACTGTGCAGTATGAGGTCGCGCGTTGTCGTGCAGGATCAGCGGCGACGAGCGATTGACCAATGCTGGTTGGAGATGTGCCAGCTTCTCCATCATTGTGTTCAGTTCTTCACAGTACACATCTGCAGTAATGATCACCCCGTTTGGTAAGAAGCTGTGATGAATCACACCGACGCTAGACCACCAAACAGTGACCATCACTTTTCTAGGGGTAAGTTTTCGTTGCCGCTTGTGCCGCGTTGCTGCCATGACGGTACTCATATTCCATAATTAATCGAATTTTTAACGTATCCATGATGACAAAAAATATTGAAATGCGATGAAAATGTAACACTAATCAATAAACGAATGACTACTTTTGGAAAAAGAATTCCATGTTTTTAAAATAAAATTAATTTGAAATTAGAATTCTTAGCCAAACAAAAATTATTTTGATTTGAAATGGCCAGTACTGCAGAACGGCAATTTCACAGGTAAAGACCTATTATATATCTGTATAAAAAGTAATTCAAGCAATTTTAGTTTATACTAGCTATTACCCGTGGCTTTGCCCGCTGTGCTATCACCAAAACGGTTAGACCGATTTTCACGGGACTTTCACTGATAGATAGCGAATGTTATAAAATATAATTAAGGTTATTTTATTTTCGACCGCGACCCGCGACTTTATATGCATTAAATTTAGCAAGATTTCAACTCATTTTTTATTTTTTATTAGAGAAATAATAATCAGCTTATTGTTTACAATCCGACATTATAATTATTAATAACTTTAATGATATAGAGGTCTTCCTAATAAGATCTTAGATTATAAACGTATTACGTAAAGAGTTCCATAATACAATTTCTTGCGGAAAAGACAAACGTTTATTTTTTGTATAGTCATAAAATCTTAATTATAATGGCAATGTATATTAAATGTAATGTAAATGTAAATCTTTATAATAATATTTTAAGTTATTGTTTCAATAGTTCCTTATACAGTGTTAGTGTGCTCTGAGGTAGTTATATCGAGGGTTAGGGTTCCAAATATGTTGCTGATGACAAACCTCATTTGTCACGCTGTTAGTATTTATATATCTAATGTACACGTTACATGTTACTGTAAGTGGCGTGCGTGTCGTACTTACAGTTACTTTTAAAGAACATTTCTGTAATTGTACATAGTCTCACAATTTTATAATTCTTTAATACGAATAAAAACAAACGCGTGCGGAGCTGCGGGTACAGCTAGTTTAATAAATAAAATATTGAATATATGATGTCGCATATCAGGAAACGATATTCCTAACGCATACCTCGCTGCATTTTCGACACCAGAGACTAATAAATTAACACACTGGCTGCCAAAAACGAGATGTCTCGTAGTTTGTGAACTTGCCCAGGAGCCCCACTACGAGTTATCTCGTCTTTTCTTTAGTGCTTTGTGTTATATTTGTACAGCTACGATCAGAATCGTAATATATCAGTGTTTTTTTTATTTTATTTATATTATAGGAGGCAAACGAACAGGTGGGTCACTTGATGTTAAGTGATCACTACCGTCCATAGACACCTGCAACACCAGGGGAGTCGCAAGTGCATTGCCATCCTGTGTTGGGGAGGGCTCCGGCGCTCTCACTGACTGAACGAAACGCAACAATGCACTGTTACTTCACGTCGGTTTTCTGTGGGTCGGGTGGTACTACCCCGGGCGAGCTGACTCATTCATGCTGAAATCAGTTATAGCTTCAGCGTGGCTTTACCACTTACACTTGGGTACAGTGTAAATATAAACCGATAGCTTCAGAAAAAAGAAAAAAAATCATGTTTGTTTTACATGAAGTTTTGTGTTGCAGTTTCAAATATAACTACGAGATAATTTGTACCATATTTTTTTTTCCAAAAACAACAGTTTTCTGTGCATCCATCGCATGTCGCATTACAGCCGGCTGCGAAGTAAGGGTAAAGTGAAAGATGCTCGACAGAGCAGCCAAGGCCAATATGGCGGCGTTTTGGCTCAAACCAAACTGATTAAATCATGAAAAAAAAATGTGGTCAGTCTTTCACAAGCGTCTATCGTCTCAACGATTGAATTTATTATGTATTCCGTACTCTAATACGCATATTGAAATGAAAATGCGTAGTTGGATTTCTTATCTACTATTGATTTCCCATTATCATTCCCGTTTTTCAATTATTAAATTAACATTAAAACCCCGATTTTAATACCCTAAATCGAATAATTTTCCTAAAATGTACAGTTGCATAATCATTACATAGTAAGTCCCCTACCGCGTCTGTCTGTCTGTTCGCGATAAACTCAAAAACTACCGCACGGATTTTCATGCGGTTTTCACCGGCGGATAGAATGATTGATGAGGAACGTTTTAGTATATAATTTGTCAAGAATTTTTTCATAATCAGGGCGGAGCAACGTCTGCCGGGCCCGCTAGTTGTTTTATAAAAGTATAGAATTTTATATAGTTTATTGATTATTAATATTTACTACAATTACCATTTTTAGTAACATAATATCATTAAAGAAAATAGCCAGGTCAGTTTTCTGGCATTTAATGTCTTAAAACGCCCAGTGATCGCACCCATCGTTCCAACCCCGTCCTAGCACCGCCCTAACGCCGCCCTTACTCGTTATTACTCTTTCTCTCGTTGTCCCCAGTTGCAATGTCCCCAACAATTCTTATATTACTTCAACGAAACCGTTTACAACTAATTATATCCCCGTTTAGTTCGCTTTTAATTTTCAATTATCATATAAAAAATACATAACGAAAAAAAGTGAAACACGTTTTGCATAATCGTTTCGACTCGCAAAAACACTATAACTATGAGCCACCTCCGAATGACTCACAACTATAGCGATGATTTGCTGATTCCGAAGTTGAACTTGAAGAACGTTGAGGATTTCTCGCAATAAAAGACTTGTTACTAGTAGAGCAGCGAAGGATGTGCTCGCGTATACAGACTCGATCAAAACAGCTATTCACTATCTATTCGATTACTATTAACGATGATTTTATTACGCGGTTACTATTACTATGACGACTGCTCTCTATGCCGCCCGCGCCTGAATTGTCCACGTTCCGGGCCTTGCCTATACGGCACCGGGGTCGCTCGCCCGACGCTGGCGGTGCTCCGCCAATCAGAACACTTAATAGACACGCGCACAGCGTCAGGGATCGGCTAAACCTACTATACAGGGCAGGGCGGGGGCGCGACGATATCCCTTCGCTTGCTCTTTATTTAATAAAATATTTTACAAGTATTCTTACAGCTAACATCTTATAATACTTTAAACTATTAAACTATTCCATAATTAATATTACAAGTGTTAGTACTGATTTTAATACTATCTCTATACACTATTTCTATATAAATCACTATAAAACTACGCACAATTAAATATACATCACTAATTAACACAAATCACTAGAAATTGTCGCGAACAATAACGTTCGTTTTTGCCGCGACGTTATAAACGTTAGTGTCTTTCTAATTGTATTATTATTTATAATAATCAGTTACAATGTTCGGTTTTAAAGAAACTCGGAATGTGGAACGAATTGGACAAAAAACAAGGCAGTAGAAATAAAACACGCAATTGAATATAATAATTAGATATTTAATACGGGTAACTTACATTAATTATGAAGGCAAAATTGTAAGATGTATGACTCGTACAGTTTTAGAGTGAATTATTTAAATTTTAATTAGTCATATTGATGAGACTGCTAACGCAAAATACATGCGTGTGTTCGGACAACACGTCGTCTCTTACCAAATATGTCTACTACGGTCATTGATATACAAAAACCCAAGATGCACACTTAACATCGCACATCCAGCACTCAAAAATGAGTGCATTATCCAGTCATTTGAAATAGTCTCGCGTCGCTTGCGTACTTATAAAAACAACTTTAAATCATTCAGGTAAGGTTGAATTTGCAAAATCGTAAGTTCATCACAACTATAACTACGTATGTATATTGGGGATATATTGCGGCCGGTTTTGAGCGCTACTTTTATTCGAGACTGTGTGTCTTGGGTTTTTATATGGAAATGACTAAAGTTGTGTTCAACTACTATACTTTATTTTAGTGACATTAAAAAACTGTCGAGAATTGAAAACATGTGATAATTCTTTTTCCTATTACCTCTATATTGGGAGAGCGTATCTTATAACAGTAATTTATCAACAATATCTGTTGCGCGATAACAATATTGCTAATATAAATGCTATCGATAAATATTTTGATCGAAAATAAACTATTGCTTTACTTTTTTTATTTCTGTCAACATACAATGCAACAGAAACTTGTTTGATGAATCCGAAATACATCTGACAATGGAATTTAAAATCTTGTGCTTGCTAATGAAATTATTATGTTTGATCTTTATAATATTCCTTTTTTTATTTGAGAACACATATTTTTTTCCGTCGTCTTGAGATAGTATGAATTTTTTTTTTTTTTTATTGTTGCTCGGCAATGTGACTGTACTGTGCCTGATGGTAAGCACAGTACAATCCAAAAACAATGGCGACCACCGAAAGACATACTATCCATCGCCGGTCGCCGCTGTCATGCCGGCCTGAAAGCGACCCAGTCAGGGACAGCCCCCCCCCCGGTTGCTGGATATACACCGGCTGATCCCGGAACGCGACACGCCCAAACGTGCCACTATGGCGGGTGTTCCACCTGGTGTACGGTGGTCGCAATCCAGTTGGGTACAGACACCCTACCACCCCGCAAAAATTTTCAGAAAGAATTTATTTCGACATGGCTCTTCCAGAATCAATTATAGCAGTCAAGTCTAAAAATCAGTTGGCTATTTTGTGGTTACTACTAGCCATCTTATATACATTCTGAATCATAGAAAGCATAAAAACGTTAGCATAAACGATAGCATACTTAATAAGAATTATGATAGGAAAGAAAAGTTAGAGAAAGTATAATTTATATTCTTTTATATTTAAAAAAAAATAACTTTATTACTAGTAATCTTGACGGTCGTAAACTGGTTAACAACCTCGTAGCTAAATATATAAAATATTTAATATAGCAACTAAACGTATTAATTATATACTAGTTTGTTTATATTAAGAAATCTGTAGTTCATTCTGTGCATTAATTTTTTGTCGTGATTTGTTTTATAAGTAACTGTTGTAAAGGTCACTAATCACGAATGAATTGTAAAAATAATTTTGTCTGTGTGTTTGCATGTTCGGACTTATTAAATACGGCTTTACCCTTTTGTATGAGCTTTTGTGCATGGGATATATAGGTATGCCATTTAAACAATTTAATGACCTATATTAAGATTCAGAGTTTATATTTACAAATAATAAAAAATATGCTAAAAAAATTGAAATTTCATTTCACTTGCGTATTTTAATAAAATGGTCTACACGTTACAGTACTATAAAAGTTGACAATAATACTGGTATTGTGTAAAAAAAACATTCTTATGAATAAGTATATTTTTCATCAAATTTTCTATAAGGGAAGTATGTCATTCTAACAGCTTAGGGGACATTCAAGTATTACATAAGTACTGATGGGGGGTGGGGGGTCCTTGATTTGATTATTTTTGATGACATAAGGGTTGGCGGTGTTGGTGGTGATTAAGTCAGCAATATTTATTTATTTAACCAGAACAGATTTGAAAATACTTATATAAATGTTTACGTAAGCATGGGGGTGGGGGGAGCTAAGAGCATTGCCTACTTTTGCTGACCAGGGGGAAGCGGCAGGCGGCGGTAAGAAATTACAAAAAATCTGTTTACGTAATACTTGAACGGTCCCTTATTCTAATTATCAGTCATACTTTTAATAATTATAGGATACTAGCGGGCCCGGCGGAAGTTGTCCAGTCTTGATAATAAAAAATTCTAAAATTCAACCGCACCGCCACCTACCGCCTCCAATTATGAATTTAAACCATTCTTGAATACCCACAAAAAAATTCATCAAAATCTGTCCAGCCGTTGAGGAGGAGTTCGGTCACACACACGGACAGAAGAATTATATGTATATGTATAGATTATAATAGCTTTTACCCGCGGCTTGACTTGCGCTAATATATGTATATCTGACCTAACACTCGGAGATGTATTTTTTCTTGCTAAACCCTTTGTCCTTTTTTATACCTCAGATAACGTGTATGCAAAATTTCATGAAGATCGGTTGACTAGTAAAGGCGTGAAAGCGTAACAAACAAACTCACATTCACATTTACAATATTAAGTATATTATAGTGGACGTTATTTTGCACTTTCGCCTGAAATTGACTGGTTTCTACCACGTCTCACTGTACCTGAAAAATTTTAATCTGAAACTAGTAATAATCTTTCTATATTAGTATAGTCCGCGTCATAGTTTTTGATCGCTCGGTTCGGTCTTGTGCATAGTACAGTTAAGAGGTTAATAAAAAACAAATTCAAAATATTAGTATAGGAATTTAATATTTACATTTATTAATCTTTAAGTTGTCTCGATAATTTATATGTACAATATATTAGGTTTTAATGAATTATGATTCAAGTCTATATTTGCCTATTACATTAAGTACTACAAATGTAGCAGTATAATGGCTACGTTGCTACTTTCAGAATGTATGAAATACTTTGTATGTGAAATTAAAGTTTGATTCCGATTATTTCGTCTTGTAAACGGTTTGACAGCTAGTTTACGAAAACCTGTTTATATGAATTGAGCTGACATACATACGAGATACACACAGACATATAGAATATTTACAAGGGATTAGAGATAAAAATGAACAGACAATAAAAACGAAATCATAACTGGGGTAATAAAATAACAGTAAAAACGAGGAATTGAATAGCTGAATAATACATTAATAGATAAAGCTAGAATATTAACAGACACCACATTTGTCAGTTATAACAAATATAAATAAGAAAAAGGAAACAACGAAAATAGCAATAACGTGTAATTAACAACAACAAAACTATTCTGAATGCGACTGTACTGCAACTAGTAATGATAGGGTACATACGTCAACGTGGCTGCAATAGGGGGCGAAGTACGAGGGAGGGCGAGCCTGCTCCCCCTTTCACCTCATCTACGTCCCTCCGATACCTAAATATGTGTTCTGCGCATCTTTTACGTGGGGAAATCCTTTATGGATACGCCACCCTCTCGGGGGAGAGAGTGGGTTATGTCCGACTCGCACGGACTAAAACCCCACGGTGTACCGTCCGCCGTATGGTAGGGGCGGCCAGGGATCGAACCTGCTGTCTTCCTGAGAAACCGCCCCTGCGGCAGCCTGGCGAGTGAACGCCAGGCTTCGTCCTACTATAGAGAGACTACTGGGTACACGACCAGTCGTCTCCCCTCGTCAGCCTCACCTGTGCAGTGAGGAGATGGGTCCCCCGACCCATCTCCTCAGGCTCGGCTCGGTTATGGGAGGGGTTGAGCGTTCCGCCTCCCCCTCCTTCCTGCTCTCCTTTGGCGGAGAGGGCCACTTTGCGGATCTTCCTCGCGGGCCCTCTCCGCCGCCTCCTTCTGCGAGATGACTTCCTCGCAGAAGGAGGCCACAGTAGTCCACCCCTCCTCGCTGCCGAGCATGGCCGAAACCACGCCCGGCAGCGAGAGATCGTCCCCTACCGCCGCAGCCAGGGCGCGGCGCTGATCGTCCCACGCGGCACACTCAGAGAGAGTGTGCTGCGCGGTGTCCGTCTCAGCGCCGCACTCGTGACATGCGGCGGTGGGCTCCCTGCGCGCTATCCGGTGCAGGTACCAGCCGAAGCATCCGTGCCCGGTCAGCACCTGCACCAGACGGTACGTCAGGGAGCCCCAGCCCCTACTCACCCAACCCGGCAGGACCGGACGGACGGCGTCGATGGTATATCTTCCGTAACGCTCGTCCGCCAGGTCCCGCCCCCACCTCTCTAACTGCTCGCTGCGGGCTCTCGCCCGCAACGCAGCAATCTCCCTGGGAGCCGGAGGTTGTCCTCGGGATTTCCCTGCCGCCGCATAGTTGTATACGGCGGCAAGAACTTCCGCCTCCAGCTCCCAAGGAAGAGAACCCGCGAGCACCATAGCCGCCGCCGAGGACACCGTTCGGTACCCGCGGATTTCCCTCAACGCCACTGTGCGCTGCGCTTTGCGCAGCACTCGAACGTTCGTGGCGCCGAGGGAGTCCACCCACAACGGTGCCCCGTAGGCGGCCATGGCCCTCACCACCCCTGCATACAGACGGCGGCAAGCAGCGCCCGGCCCTCCCGTATTCGGGAGAAGGCGGCCGAGCGCCGCCGCCGCCCCTACTATACGCGGTCCGAGCCCCTTGAAGTGGGGCTCGAACCGCCAGCGCCCGTCCAGGGTGAGGCCCAGATATTTCATGCGGGACCCCACCCGGACACGTACGCCGCCCACCGTTATGTGGGCCCCAGGAGGTGGCCCCTGCCGAGGCCCGTGAAACAGCAGGGCCTCGGTTTTTTCAAGGGCCACCTTGAGGCCCAGTCGGCGGATGCGCCCGACCACGAAGGTCGTAGCCAACGTGGTCAGGCGCACCAGCTCTGCCCATTCCCTCCCCTGGGCTACGACTAGGGTGTCGTCCGCATAACATATGAGGCGCGTTCCTGATGGGAGCGCGCCGCGGAGCACCCAGTCGTAGCCCAGGTTCCACAATAGTGGCCCCAACACGGAGCCTTGTGGGACTCCACAAGGAGTCCCACGTCGGACCATCCGCCCTCTGCCGTCTGTGTAGACGACCTCCCTCCCCTCGAGGTACGCCTTCAACAGCCGCCGCAGGTACGGGGGCACTCCGAAAAAGCGGAGCGCCTCCCGTATTACTCCATGCGGCAGGCTGTTGAAGGCGTTGGCGATGTCCAGTGACACCGCCAACAGCCTTTGACCCCGGGAGGTCGCCTGCGCAGAGAGCACCTTCAGGAGGCTCAGGGCGTCCAGGGTTGAACGCCCCGACCGGAAGCCGAACTGCGCGTCCGATAAGTTCGGTCCCACGTCTTCCAGGTGCCGGACGACCCGGGAGGCGATCACTCTCTCGAGCACCTTCCCGGTGTCGTCCAGCAAGACGATGGGCCGGTATGCCGACGCGCAGTCCGGAGAGCGGCCCGCCTTAGGGATAAGGCAGAGCCGCCCCGTCTTCCACGGCTTCGGGAACTGTCCCTCCGCCAGGCAGCGGTCGAACAGCTCCCGAAGCCACCTCCCGAAGTGCCCCATGCAGAGGGCCAACACCCGACCCGGGACCCCGTCCGGCCCAGGTGCCGTCCGTTTGCCGCGGAGGCACTCGACCGCCCTACCCATTTCCTCCTCCGACACCGGGGGAGGGCGGTCGAACACCTCGGCGACAGACGCGAAGCGCGGGGGCATGGGAGGAGGCGGCCGCTCCGGAGGGTCGGGGAACAGCTCTCCCACGACCCTCTCGGCCACCTCTGGCTGAAGAGTCTCCGTCGTCGGGGGCGCTCGGCCCCGGAGTTGCTTCCGGACTATCCGGTATGGGCGCCCCCACGGATCACTCTCCAGCGTCTGAAGGAGCTCCTCCCATGCCGCCGCCTTGGCCCGGCTGATGGCGATCTGCAGAGTCTTCTTCTTCTGCCTGTATTCGCCATACAGCCGGGTCTCTTCCTCGGGGGCCCTCACCCTTCTCCGACGGCTGCGCCCGAACAGCCGCCGGGCCGCAGAGCAGGCCGCCCGAAGCTCCGCGAGCTCGGGCGACCACCAGTACACCGCCCTTTTGTCAGGGCGGTGTACACTCCGCGGCATCGACGCGTCGCATACCTCCGTGAGAGCATCACGGAGGCGGGCAGCGGACGCGTCGATATCCTCGCTGTCCAGAGGGGGCGACGAGGCCCAGGCCTGTACGATGGCCGCCTCCTCCGCCTTCTCTCTGTCGAGGCGGCTCATCACCCAGCGGGGGAACGTCGCACCCCTCCGGGGACGGGTGACCGGTTCGTGATAGGAGGTGGAGACCTCGAACCTAATATACCGGTGGTCCGATAGAGTCTCCACCTCCTCTTCGACCCTCCATCCCCGGATACGGCGCGCGACCGACGGGGAGGCGAATGTGACGTCCACAATCGACCCCCCGTTATGCCGCACGCACGTATGGACATTCCCCCGGTTGAGGAGGGACAGCTCGTGTTCGGCAGCCCACTCCTCAAGCGCCTGGCCTCTGGGGTCAGTGGTCGCCCCTCCCCACGCCCTAGACTTGGCGTTAAGATCGCCAAGCAGGACGACGGGGAGCGGCGCCAGCCGCCTCACTACCGGTCCCAGGGAGTCCATGAAAGACTCGAACTCCACCAGGAGCCGGTTCGGGGAAAAATAAACCCCGAGGGTTGCGAATCCTCGTGTGGCGACCGCCACGAACCCAGCGCCCCTCTCCTTAACGGACAGGGGCAAGCCCCCCCCGGACAATACCGCCACGGAGCCATTCGCGTCTCCAGCCCAGTGGGGCTGGTCCGGGACGCGATATGGCTCCGCGACGACGGCCAAGTCAACTTTCCACTCCGCCACCGCCTGTAGGAGAAGATCCTGGGCGGCGGCGCAGTGGTTTAGGTTGCCCTGGAGGTAGCTACTATGGATGCAGTCCATTACTGATCCATAGCAGTTACCTCCGCATGCACCTCCCTAAGGAGGCGTGCTTTCCCCTTTACAGGGGGGGGCTTACATTCCCGCCCCCCCATAACATGTTCTGCCGGGATTCCGGCATCCGCGCAAACGCTTCATTTCGGCTCGCCGTTGTGCAGCTGTTTGCGCGGTGTCCCTCTTCCCCGCAACGGTAACAGACCGCTCCTCTCGCCACCTCCGACGGGCACATCGGCCGGGTGTGACCCAAGCCCATGCAACGGTAGCACCTTAAAGGTCTACCCTCGAGCAGATGGACTCGGGCCGCACTCCAGCCGATTAGAAGGCGGTCTCCCCCGACCAGCTTTCGGGCCGCTTCGAGGGGGAGGCTCACGAACAAAGAGCTGAGCCCCCCCGGTCGTGTGCGAAGTGGTCCCGCTTTTATGTCGGTAGGTTTGCACCCACCCGCCTTGACCACGGCCTCTACAGCCTCCTGTGCCGACACCGATTCGTCGATTCCGACGACTCGGATGTCCGCCCTCTTTGTAGGCTGCACGACCGTGGCCATGCCCTGCAACGCTGCCCGTACTCCTGTCGCGAGCTTATCAGCCTGCTCTGGGGCCAAGGCACCCGGGACCTGGAGGATTTTGGCCCCCGTAGCGCTAGTCCGCACCCGGAGGCCGGAGATGCCGCATTCGCTGAGCGATACCTCCATCCTCGCCTTAAGGAGGGCGTCCTTATAAGTCACGCCCCTCTCTTCTGCCTCCGGTTGCAGAGTCACCAGCACTGCGGCCGTCCGGGGGGGGGGCGAGCTTCTTCTTCGCCCTCCTTTTCTTCTTCGGTTTGGCCCCGGATGGCTTGGGACCCGCGGCCGGCGTCAGGGCTGTAGCGGTCGTCGTTGAAGCCGCCTTTTTTGTCTTCTTCTTCCCCCGTCGCACCACTGTCGTCCACCCTTCCTCCTCCGGCTCCACCGGAGCCAGAAGGGAGGATGGACAGGGAGCGGGGCAGGGGATGGGCACCGGCGTATCGCTCGGGGGCGTCCTTGTTTTTGCCGCAGCTATGTTTTTAGCTGTGGGCCCAGGAGCCGCCCGTCGTCTGTCCGCCTCAAGCTGCAGTCTCACCAGTTTTGCTGGGAGGAGGCGGTCCTCGAGGCCCGCCAACCTGGCGTTGAGCATCCCTCCAAACGATGTCTGTAGGGAATGCCCAAGCCTTTCAACGGCCGCCGCGAGGACCTCCTCCCATCCCTTAGGATGCAGCTCTTGAATGGGCAGAGGCGGAGGCGGAGGAGTTGGAGTAGGAGGAGGTGACATGGCCTTTTTCTCATTAACACTTCGCCGCCATGAGTGGACCTCCGCTTTCAGTCCCTCCACTTGGCGGCGAAGGCCCCGAGTCTCCAGCCTGAGTCGGGTCACCTCCTCCGACTCTTTCCGCGTCGTCAGCGTCTCAACGACATGCTGAAGCGTTTGGGCCGCTCTCTTCAACCGCCCTACGAGCGGCCTCTGTAGGTGGCCGGCTTTCTCGGCCACCTCCAAGATGTCACTGACTTGTTTTTTCGTGAGTTCCCTCAGACGATCGCGGTCCATATCCTCTGGACCGCGGGGCTCGCGGGGCTCCTCCTCCTGGGCACTCTCCTCTGCCTCTGGGGGGCAGACGCAATCAGAGCGGGCACGATCGTGCAACCCATCCGGCTTCCCCGTAGTGGAGCGCCCGGGGTTGGCCGAATGAGTACTTTCCCGCTGTGTACCTCGCATGGATGAGCTCACTTTCTTCCTTGTTTTTCTCGTCGCATCCAGGCCTGTGAGTTCGTCCTCGAGTGGACGCTTACTGCTCGCTGTGAAGCGGAAAAACTTTGAGCGCACATCCGGTACATTCGCCGTGTCCGTAGTAGTTGCAACATCTGAGTCCATTGTTCTCGCCTTGGTCGTCGTTGTTTCGTCGCGCAAAATTGTGCCCCCCCCGGAAGACGTGGGGCAGCCCGAGTCCGAAGACTCGAGGAGGGATTCTCCACTCGCGAAGCGGGTGGTACCCTCCCGGGGTAGTATTTTTTCAGATTTTGCACTTTCCATTATTTTGGTTTTAGAAGAAGAGTCCATTATGAAAGCCCTGTCCGTCGTTTCCAGGTCACCGTCCAAGTCGTCAGTTAAATCATAAACCATTGTGTCTGCCGTAGTCGTCGTTAAAGGGTCTTTACACAAAATTGAGCCCACCTCAGAAAACGAAGGGCTGCCCGAGTCCGGAGACTCGGGGAGGGATTCTCTGCTCGCGGAGCGAGCAGTACCCTCCTGAGGTATTTCTATTTTCAGTTTTGTGCTATCCATCGTTGGTAAGTATCGAAGTCCAGGAGCAAGCGTGTGTCAGCATTAAGGGAAGGTATCAAAGTCCAAAAAACAAAGCACATGTCATGGAGTGAGGAAGAGAACAAGGATCCAGGGACTAGCAAGGGGTCATCAATTGAGGCGGAAGCAGAAACCAAGTAACAAGCCTAGGTCGTCGTCAGGTATCAGCCGCCGGTCAGAGGGACCGACGTTGCCCGGGGTGCACCACGTGGAGGTTCCTGACATCGCACCCCGTGTTCTGCGCATCTACAGAGCGGTTAAAAAGTTTGACGCTGACTAAACTACAAAAAGTAATTAAAAACGCGTTCTTGGTAGACGATTGAATCTGACGTCGATTGAAACTGTTGGTATGTAACTGCAAAATATAAAATAACATTCTTATTAATTAAAATAATATATAAATAACGTCCACTGTAATAATTAATGATGGATTTCGCAAAGTAACGCCATCTTCAATCAAAAATATTAATTATGTAGTCATAAAAAAAATCCACAATTTCCATGATAATTTACATTATTCGAAATCTAATATTTTTTATTAAAAGAAGTTAAATAGTTTTATATTACAGAGAGAAAAAAATTATCTATATGTTCTAATTATTTTTTATGGCTATTCAGAAAAAATGGTGTGGCCAATACGTTATCAGCTTATTGCAGTGTTTTTTTAATGCTAACAAAGCTATGCTACCGGCAATGAGTATCATCCGATATTTTATAAAATTCCTAGATTGTATACAACTTAAATGTA
>AP028429.1:1584084-1650185 GCA_036509395.1 Antheraea yamamai | reverse complement strand
TCTACGTATCGTTTAACGTTGCGTAAAATCCCAGACCTGGAAACTGGTAACGTTTGCGCCACTTCATTGAACTGTAAACATTTTGAATTACATTTGTTACCTTCGACAACTGAGCAACGCTGAGATCCGGCATTATTACTCAAACTTGTCAAGTGAAGTTCCCTTCACACAATAATAATATTTTTTTTAACCAAAAAAACACAGAAATAATATTAAATTTATTAAAAATATAAAATTGGCTGTTATTATTCCTTTTTGTGTTCCTCGCAATATGTCCATGAGTGTATTTTGAAATATTAATACTATCCTTTGACTTTAACCTCAACTGATATAAATTATAAACGAGTCTAGTTCTCAAGGCATCCGGTGAACGATTTGAAACTTGTGTGTTGCCAGGTCTCGTTAGAACATGTGTTAATATTAAATCGTGGTTTCACTACAATATTTTCCTTCATTAAATTTCAAGACAAGAAGCCTGAGTTACCACTTAAATCAAGACTTGTATAGCACTCGATATATTTTGTCAAAATCTTGAGCTTTATAAAAAGAACAAGCAGTTTGCTGCAGTGAAGGCAGTTAGGTAACACATCACACATACCATAAAACCAACTACTCTGCGGGGCACGGTACTTCGCTGATATAGGCATTCACAGTTCGGCCTGTGTTGGTAACAGAATGTTATTGTTAGTTGGCTAAAGCGTCTTCGATCTGCCTGCATTCTTATCTCATCCTATACTATCGACTATAGATTAGCGTACTGTGTGACTCACACTCACACTTAGTAAATTAATTTTTCCACCTCGGAGTGTCATAGCTCCACATTCCTCTATGAATAGATTAAAAGATAAAGAAATATTTTTTCAAATACAACTAGTAATTTAATAAATTAGCGGGTGTAAATAAACAAAAATCGAACGAATCGAGTCGAATCGAAAAATTGAGCCTAGCAGTAAGAATAGGTTACTACCTTAACAATACATTATATATACATGGGAACATGGGAAAATACATCCAACTTCTAGAAAAAAAAACACATAAATATTTAGGACAAGTTTGAATAAAAAAAAGTCGGTTTACCCATACATAAATGTATGATTTGCATATGTTTCGCAGAGATTGTAAGAAAACACTTCCTCCAAGGTTAAGTTGTAGGTAATAAAAGATTAGTTTTATAATAAATAATAATAAAACTGTGTTCGAATATAATTTATTCATTTTATTATGTAAAAAAACTAGTATTTCAAATCGTATTTAAACAGAATACGGTATATTATCTAGTCTATTTATTTTAGTCTAAGAAAACTGCGATAAGAAATTTGAAATACTATAGGTCATAAACAAATAGGTACTATTTACATAAAATTAGTATGTATTTACTAGCTCTGCCCGCGACTCCGTCCGCGTAATGTAAAAAAACAGTGACTAATGAAATCATTTGAATGTATTAAGTCCATTTACTTATCGTACTTAAGTCGCATCGTTATTAAAATTACGAAAACTTCTGACGGAGTGAACTGATTTTAGTGCTTTCCACCATCGTTATCGGCAGGGAATTCATCCCCACACATGGGAAGCGAAATGGTCTCGGACGGTCCGGTTCCAGAGGGGAGTCCTTCCACGAACGATCCGGTTGTGGAATGAGCTTCCTGCTGAAGTTTTTCCTGGGGACTACAGTATGGAGTGCTTCTAGGGTAAAATAAATAGGTTATTTAAGGGTCGACAACGCGCCTGTAACACTTCTGATGCTGCAAGCGTCCATAGGCTGCGGTAACCGCTTTACATCAGGCGGTCTGCATGCTTGTTTGCTACCGTGGTAGTATAATTTTTTTTTTAAATGAAACCAAGACTATATGTTACTAGAGAAGATGCTTTATGATTTTCTTGGTGAGGTTTTATGGTGAACGCAGTACTTTAGTAGTGACGCGTGTTCAAACAAATAGAAAGACAGGCATGTCTAAAAATGATTGAAATATACTTAGTCTGACCATAAATACTGTTACAATTAAAAATAAACAAAATATTACGTTTGAATTTGGAGTCTGTCATTTTTATATGATTATTCATTGAGTTATCTCTTTTTGGCGCCAATATATTGTACAATATTTTACGATATTAAAATGGAGTGGGGTGATAAAGAGAACCGAATCGCTGTGATTGGATTACACAAATGCAATATTTAAAACTCTCCATACGCTTGGTATTACTAAAATGTTTGTGTACCTGGCTATTAATAAGTACATTCAGACTTCTGTTTGTGACAGAAAAAGATCTGGCCATCCACGTACTGTTCGTACGAAAAACGAAAAATCTAAAAAGTACTGACACAATAAATATATATTCTTACTAGCTGACCCGTGCAACTTCGTCTGCACCAAATCGGTTATCACTGGTGCCAATTGTATTTTTAAACGAGAAAAAATGTAATATAACTAAGTGTAACGTGGTAGAGCCACGTTTTGTAGGTGGTAGAGCCACGTTGAAGCTATTACTGGTTTCAGCATGAATGGGTCGGCTCGTCCGGGGTAGTATCACCCTCTCACAGAAAACCGACGTGAAGTAACAGTGCTTGCACTGTTGCGTTTCGTTTGGTCAGTGAGAGCGCCGGATACCCACCTCCTCTCCCCTTCCCCGTTCTTCCCCTCCCCATCCCCCACTTCCCCACTCCCCTCTCCCCCAAACACAGGTTGGCAACGCACTTGCGACTCCCTTGGTGTTGCAAGTGTCTATGGACGGTGGTGATCACTTACCATCAGGTGACCCACATGTTCGTTTGCCTCCTATAACATAAAAAAAAAAAAACCTTATTGCAGCCACACCATCGGTTTCCAATTGTGAATCCAAACTATCAAGGGACTCAATCAAACATATACCCAGATGGTATGTGAGAAATCTTTTAAAATAAGCCTACAACCCGTTAGCAGCAACCAACATATATTGGTGAAAATGTGAAAAAAGCTTTAAAGGTCTATGGACCCCCAGTTTCTAACGAAGTTCCTTTCCCTTTTTGTAGACGTTTACTATACAGTCAGTAGAGTTTACATTATAAAAGATCAAGTTGATAGAGTTAAATTATAAATTAAACGATAAAATGTATTCATAAAATAAAATAATGATGAATGAAACACTGAATAATATCATAACTATTTTCAACTTGTATTAAAACTTTTTCACACTCCATTGTATTGAAGAAAATTATAAATATTAAAAAGATATGAGCACGACGCGTCAAATGTCACTTGCCTGTAACTATTTGTCTAAGAGCTAGCAACGGTTTCGAAAAAGAAAATAAGCCAGTTTTTATATATCTTTATGTTCTTCCGAACAGAGTGCGCCTGGCTGCCGGTAAACGTTGCGTTTATTAGTGCATATCGCACCTTTACAGGCAAAAATATTGATTTTTATATAATTTTTGAATGTTTTGTTTTTTACTAACTTTGAAACGCTACTAAAACATTAAATTATCATTGCCAGACATTTTTGTTATTAACAATAATGTGCCCGATGCTATTTTTTTTGTAAATAAAATAAAGTATGTCCAAACCATGTTAAGATTGCTGTAATTTTAATATTATTAAAATTTATTTTTTAATGAAGGGTCAGTCGCCTTCTCGGCTATATCGCCTAAGTGACATACAACTATATAACAATAAGAATGACAATAAACTAAACAATAGCTTATATTAATTTTATACAATTCTTTAGCATCTTTCGAAATGGGGTCAGACAATAACGAATTGTAAAAACCAGAGTGGAACGAACCAGAAGCATTAAGCCGAGATCTAATATCTTCGTTTCGAACACATTCTGTCAGGATGTGGTACACATCATCGATGAGATCACAACTCTGGCAGAGTGGTGATAGTACTTTACGCATCAGGTAGGCGAACTTTTTACATGGGATGTGTTCTGAGCGTAATCTTATTCCTGTGATTGCTTCCAGATGGCAAATCGTACTGTCATCAATCCATGGTGATCCAAATGTTATGGATTAACACCCCAATTAAAATCGGCTAATGCTTTGAAAACGTTTAGAAACTTAGAGCTAGATACTGCAACTGCATTGATATGTTTACCCCATTTTATGTATGATAAAGATAGCGATAATTATGGAAGCGCCTGTTATAGACGCATGTATTCAAGTTGACGCCAGTCTCAAGTCGTATGTCTACGTTTATCGTTGTTTTTCAGTGTTCACGATGAAATCTCAATATCATAATGGTTAATAAAATGAAATATGTTGTTTGCAATGGAAAAAATAAAATGGTTTGAAATTAATTATTTTATTTATAAAGAATATCATCGGGCACATTATTTTCAATAACAAAATTGTCTGGCAGTGATAAACTCATGTTTTTAATAGCGTTAAAATGTAACCGAATTTTTTTTTTCCTGAAGTTAATTATAAATCAAAATTTTGACCTGTAAAGGTGTGATGGGCATTAAAAAACACAACGTTAACCGGCTACCTGGTATCCTGAATCCTGTTTGGAAGGGCAGTAATATATCTTCATATTAAAGAACCAGCTTTTCTAAAATTCTCGTTCTTCCAACGTTGCTGGCTCTTATACTAAGGTGTCGCAAAAAAGTCTAGTTACGTTAACTACATTTTTTTGTTTTTCGTTTTCCTGGAGAGCCCCTTGCGTTTTATGGGATAAAAAGTATCCTAAATGTAACCTTGGAATATTAGTTATTACTGTGTCAAGTTTCGTTAAAATCGGTTCAGTACTTTCAGCGTGATGCGTGTTCACAGGGACAGAAAGACAGACAGACAAAAATTGTGAAAAGATTATTTTTGGCTTCTATATCGATAACAAAGTCTACCCCGATCAAAATTTTCAAAAAATATTTAATGTACAGATTTGACCTTGCTACAGTTTTATTATAGTATAGATATATATTATTTATTATAGATTAGATAGTTTTATTATAGATTTTTTGATACAGGAACACGCTCGAGCGTCCCCAGAATACCCCCTAAATTATTATCACAATCTGTTCAGTAGTTTCGGCATGCATAGCGGACAAACATACAAAGATTGATTTTTATATATAAAGATTAGCCGGTGATCACGAGTTCTTGTATAAGTATCTGAATGTATTATGAGTGGTATTTATTTATTTTTAACCAATTGTTCGCCCCCAGCTTCGTATAGTACAAGCGCGTAATTACATAAAATGACAAATGAATGTTAATCTGTCAATTCTATCACTATTCTTTATGATTTGTCTATGATTTTCTTTATGGTTTTAGATTATTCTACGTTACACTGATTCTTTTTTTATTTTGGCACCAAATTTTTTTTGTAGATTATTACTGTCGTTGTCTAGTAGGTAATGATATTACAAGATACTTGCGATCGTTTCAATGAACTAACAAGATGGTGGCCGCCTTGTTGGAACTTTCCAGAGAGTTTTTGTGGCCAAGTCACAAATTATGCTCCATGCCTATATTTCTCATCCACTTCAGGCGTGCACAATAACCAAATTATATTACGTAACACCATCAATATTACAAAATATAGAGCCACACAGAAGAACATAAGATTATGAATCTATACTTCTAAACTAATATTATAAAGCTAGAGAGTTTGTTTGTTTGAACGCGCTAATCTACACTGGTCCGATTTGAAAAATTCTCAATTCTGAAAAGTTCCGTGTTAGGTAGCTAATTCATCGAGCAAAGCTATATATCATCACACTAAGACCAATAGGAGCGGAGTACCAGTGAAGAATGTTTCAAATCGTTTTTGTTTCCTTTTGAGAGTTTCCGCTGCGGCTTAGCGTTAGCCCAAAATAACTATTCCACGCGGACGAAGTCGCGGGAAGTGGCTAGTAACATATAAAATCCTATCTAACTTTATAAATATCCTTTGTGATTTGTCTATATTGCTGTTTTAGATTACTCTACGTTACACTGAATATTTGGCAAATAAGTTTGAAACGTGTATTTGTCACATTTGACATTGGCGTAATTTCTTACATAGGAAGATACCATACCGAAAAAAAAAAGATGACTTGTTTAAGCTGTCCTCTGAGTTTTTGGCGGGATCTCGGAGTGTCATACAGTGGATTTTATATTTTATTCACAATCTTGTGTTATTTGACTTAAAATTTTGTAATATTGGTGCTTTTTTACGTAATGTAGTTTGAATATTGTACACAAGTGAAGTGGATGGGAAATAAATACCATGGAACATTGATTCTGACTTGCCATAAAAACTCCCTGGAAAGTTCTAACAAGACGACCACATTCTTGACATCGATTTAAAAAAAAATGTCATTAGCTCATTTATCGAGGAAGGCTATAAGCTATATATCATCAGCTAAGACCAATAGGAGCGAAGTACCAATTAAGAATGTTTCAAAATCAGGGTTTTTTTCCTTTTGAGAGTTTCCGCTGCATTATAGCGTTAGCTTAAAGTAAATATTCCACGCGTACGAAGTCGCGGGCAGAAGCTACTTTAATATAATGTTGATAAAGTTTTAACAAACTACTATTTCTATAAGCTCAATGGATTCGACACTGATTCGTAGAGCAAGAGATGCGGTGCGCACACGCAGGTAAAAGTAAAGGAATAATTTTGTTAACAAAGAAATTTTGTAAGCGAAGTATATTCTTACATTATTATTTTTTTATGTTTTTTCTTCTGTTCCTAAAATATATTTCTAAGATAATGTAAATATAAACCACGTAGATAGAGTAAATAAAATTATGTTCTAAGAACGTATTCTCCAAAGAGGTCGATGCGATGTCGAATACTTGTCAGAACGAATTATAACAAAACTATTAAACTTTGGTAAACATAATGGTTAACTACAGATACACTGAACCTTTAACAATGATATAGAGATGATTGTTTATTTAAATTAATAGGTTTCCATTTAAAAAAATCATATCTCCGTAGACTCCTCGCGCAACGCAGCCTGATTTTCGGTACGAAAATCTCAGTAAATTTGTAACGTTCTTAATAAACAAACAGTACCTGCTTATGTTACATATAATCAAGTTTAATACAGACAACACAATATCTAAGTTATCTTCATCATATCTGAGAAAAAAATAATTTAGTTTTAAACAAAACTTCACCGCTTTATCTAGCTTACGTCAATCTTAATTCATATGGAATACGACCCAATTTAGTAATTTATTTAAATTCGATTTAGAAAATAATATTTAACAAGAAATCAGTTCGCGCTCGTTTTTACTATTTGAAACCACATCGTGATTTACCATCAAATAAGATTGTGATCAATTATTAAAACCTATGAAGTTAAATAGGGTCTAAATATGTGACTCGACAGTGCAATGACCACATACGATAATACAGATAAGTTTTTAATAACACAATATTATATTAAAATGAACATAGATAGGTAATAAACAAGTTCACAGTGTTATAATGATATTGACACTGCCCTATAGATACGCTGGGTTAGAACTCGTCTCAAAACTAATTAAAATTGTGTAATCAAATGTTTTTATGATTATTCCACATTACATTACTGGCTTTGCTGTGGCTTTGTTTGTGTTACAGTACACTCAATGAGAATTGGCTACTACAGATCATGCTATCCATAATAAATAAATAGAACCTATAAATGTAAAACTCAATTGCCGAATGTATGTAAGCCCAACACTGCAATTGTCAGGACAAGGTTTCGAAAAATCGTACGGAAAGCTGAAAATTTGCTTATTTTATTGAATAACTTAACAAACATTATTAATTCTTCATCTACTATGATCCCTTGGGATAGAGAAATTTTAACATTTATTTTTATATGCTACTAGCGGGCCCGGCAGACGCTGTCCCGCCTTGACTATAAATAAAATCTTGACAAATTATATACTAAAATCTTCCCCATGAATCGCTGTATCCACTGGTGAAAACCGCATGAAAATCCGTTAAGTAGTTTTTGAGTTTATCGTGAACAGACAGACAGACAGACGCGGTGGGGGACTTTGTTTTATACTATGTAATGATGTATGTATATAGAGTGGTGGTCATATAATTAGAAACACTTCTTATGAATAAAGAAAGTATAACTTCAACGTATAAATGGTCGTAAAAAATATACACATTCAATAATTAATAATCATGCAATAATGTAACCACTCAAATAAAAAACTCATTAAATACATAAAATATAAAACATATCTTACTTTAATTTACAAAATGAGTCTTTACACATGTAGGAGTTTATTTTCTGTTACTGGTCGCTTGGATGCCTAATTAGAAACATTTAAAAAAAGCATCCATAGCTCGTAAACCTTCCTCATGAATCACTTTATCTACTGGTGATATCGCACGAAAGTCCGTTCAGTAGTTTTTGAGTTTATCGCGAACAGACAGTTTTTGTTTTACAATATGTAGTGTACTATCATATATTATCATATACTAGTAACAAAGCGTGCGGGACAACTGGCCAGTACAATCCAAATGTACTGTACAAACACTTACCTAACAATTATTGTGACTTTAAAACGGATCAATTTTCCACAAGTAGGCCATTGCGAAGTAATCCAAACAAAACAATTATTACTGCTTTAGTTATCTGATAAATTAGTTAAATTTAATAACGCTGTTATTTGTATGTAATATTGTTATAATAACTATTGCGTCACGCCTCTAGCTCGTGACGGCTCAGATTGTTCGTGTCTTCACGAATTTTTTTTACATCTTAATTTACTAATACTAGAAAATGACAACCCAAGTTGTAGGACCACTTTATCTTCCTATTGTAAATCAAACGAAATTACATCGCAAAACCGAGTCCATATAAAGTAACAAATTATTAACTGAGTAAATAATTCTTGCAATAAATTAAAATAACATAACTCTGATTTTATAAAAAAAAAATACATTTATAGTAGGAAAAATAACACTCTGTAATTCGTGACGATATGGGTGTAAATATACAGAGTTATTGACGGGTTCTTAGTTTGTCCTGTAGTGGATTTTATATTTTATTCCTAATCTTGTGTTACTTGGATCTATATTTTATAATATTTGTGCTTTTTTACGTAATATAGTTAGATTATAGTGCACAAGTGAACTGGATGGCAGATAACACCATTGAACAAGGATTCTGACTTGCCACAAACACTCTCTGGAAAGTCCTATATATCATATATCTGGCTATATATCATCACACTAAGATCAATAGGATCGGAGCACCAATTAAGAATATTTCAAAATCAGGGTTTCTTTCCTTTTGAGAGCTTCCGTTGCGTTATAACGTTAGCCCAAAGTAACTACTCCACGCGTATGAAGTCGCGGGCAGAAGCTACTTTAATATAAAGTTGTAAACTACTATTTTCATAAGCACAATGCATTGTATATTTTGTAATATTGGTGCTTTTTTGAAGTGAAGTGGATGGGAAATAATACGACGGAGCATGAATTCTGAGATGCCACGAAAACTCCCTGGAAAGTTCTAACAAGAGGGGCACGTTGAATATCAAACATTGAAATGATCCCAAGACATTAACATTATTACCTACTCGATAATAACAGTAATAATTTAGAAGATTGATTGCCAAAAATAACATTAAAGAAAAGAAGAGTAAATACACATATAGCAAATCAGATGAATAGAGCAGGTACGCATTTACTCTGGTGTTAGAATGTTATCTGTAATCAGCTTGTTATGTCCCGCCAATAAATAAAGGCATATTTTAAGCCTAACTTATTACCCGGTTAATCGGCTAGTTCAATAGGCATAGATTAAGCATGATCGCTTCCTATCTATATCATCTATTATATGAATAAAATTAAAGTGGCATACATTAGTAGATATATACATTATTTTTTAGTAACTTTTACTTTACGAACTGGATATGAAAGTATATACGATACGAATATAAAAATAAATCCTGTGTATCTGTTCCGACTAATTTCCGATAAGGTTTGACACATTTTGATGGGATTTTCACTGGCAGATAACTGATGTTATAAGGAGAAACTTAGGCTATGTTTATTTTAAAAAAAAATCGAAGCAATCATAAAGACTGCCGAAAGAAGTGAAAATTTAAAATAACGGAATAACTATGTACTTTTTTGAATTTTTAAACCGATTATAGTTTTAAGTGTTTTAATTTCTTAATTTTTACATTGATAACGATAGTTTAGTTGTCTATTGGCACTCCGTGCAATAATTGTATACATTTAATTAATTAATCAACATACGATGGATAGCACAAGCTCAATACAAAATATCAATATTACATGTAAACACGGCGCTATACAACGTGTCCCTAATCTGGCGTAAACGTAACACCCCACAAGCAAGTCGAGGTCATCGTAGACACGAACTTATAAGTTTCTCCCGCACCTAAAATTACTCAAGGTGGGTAAAAAAGTTTTCAATTCAAAAAGGTTCCGCTCTAATATAATAAATAAAAGAAGCAGTGTCCAGTACCGTACACATACTACGCGCAAGTTCACACTCATTAAAAAGAAATTTATTCAATTCTACGCGACCGAAGTAACGGGTAACTGCTAGAAAAATATAAACAAAGTTATGATTTCGTATTCACCAACTACCTCTCCCAAAATACCACCTTTTCCTTTTTTTTATTTCAAATTTATATAACAAGGTATTTGGCTGCGTCTATATGATTTCGTTTTATTTATTTCAATATATATTCATCAAATTTAGTTAATGTAGGTTTGGAAACAGCGACGTGATAGTACAATTTTAATATCTTTAAACGGATCCGTTTACTTCATCTTAACTTATGAAAAAAAAAACAAACAAAAAAAACAAACTTTAAGAACATGATCGTGAAAGGTATATATTAATGTCTAAAGGCTGTCATAGGATGGATCAATAGGTATGTGAACGATTGTGATGTCTGGAAATGACGCCCCTCTCTGTGCATCCATTAAAAATGAATGTAACTATTTATGTTTTGTAAAAATATATAACACGAAGAGATAAACCAGATCGACTTTCTTGTCGGTCCTTCTCGATGACTGGGTTGTTTGTCTGAACCGGTGGTAGTTTTGACGTTCATAAGCGCCTTCTCAGGACCGTAATTGAATAAAGTATATTTGATCTGAATTTTTTTGTCTCTAGTCCCATTATCCAGGGATAAAACAGAGGATAGGCCTTCAATTACTGCTTTATTGTAACATTCATAACGTTGTCTAATCTTGAATATAATGTATAATTAAATGAATCAATATAAAACATCGAAACACTAGATTCCCATTAGAATATATGCGATGTGAAACGAAGTTTATATTCATCTGATTAATGTATGCACACTTTTCAAATTATTTAAAATTCGTGACCCGTTAAGCTGACAAGCTTACGGTATTTAAATGTATTCCATTGCCAAAATCGAGTAACGCCGCTTTTTGATATTTTTCAAATTATTTTAGTGTCAAAGTACTTAACTCCTAACTGTTTACAATCCAAATAAATTACATTAATAATAAGATTTAACAAAATTTAATGATAATTTTTTATTAGTCTCAGATTGAAAAAATTTTTTTTTACAAAATCCAATCTTATTATTTCCATAAATCTTTGCTAATTGATTTATACATCAATATAAAATTAATTAAAAACCACACGAATTAAGACTGAATCAAATTACTGTGTACAGGAATTAAAATTAAATATGTTATTCATTAACGTATATAATATAACACATTATAGTAATAAATTATTAAAAATATAAATAATATAACAAAATGTCAAAAATTGAAATTCAAGTTCTCATAAAGTTGAACAGATTCATTTTTTTTAAAGGGCTCTAAACCTGAAACTATAAGTTGGATATGAAAAAATCTTTTTGCATTTGCAAATATTTAATGAGGAAGAATGTAGGCTGTTTAACCTGGGAATACGGTGTTTAAGAGCGGAGAATTTACGATTTAATGTTTAGGCCATAAGTCCTCTAATTGACCAATAATATTTTAACTAAAAAGCTATGATAAGTCATAAGCGCTTCGACAGCGCCTTGTTAAAACTTAGCTAGCTAGCTTATTTTTTTTTGACAGCTTTTTTTGTCTATCCGCACGCATCTAAGCAACATATAACCGTTTCTTTTTCACCACCGATATTTGATTGATTGAGAATATGCCACCTTCAAATTTTATCTAAGACAGTGTGGCGTTATAATATTACTTTACGTATGTGTACCTTATCGTGCTATTTGTTTTGTCAAAATATCATGGAGATAACGCAACTTTAATCATAATATCATTGGAACAGGCTATGTAATGCGGTGATCGAGGGCGATAACAATTAAACGCGAATGTAACCGTGGGACGCAGCTAGTGAATATGTTTTGTATATTCCATTCTCGAATTCTAGCGATTCGGAGGATATATCTTAGAAAACAAATGTCAAAGAAAGATCAAGTTTTTTATGCTAATCACAAAACATAACAGGTGAGCGTCTTAAACGTATTCTGGGTTTATTAATCGAACAAGATTTTGCTCGAAAACAACGAGCCTCTCTAAACTTGTCTAGCCTCACAACATTAAATATTTTGCTTGTCATCCCAAAGCTCTGCATTCCGTTCTGTTATGTATAATTATTCAGTAACAGTGTTAGTTGTTTGATACTTTATCTCAATGATATCATCTATATATTAATACGTGAAGCCAAAACTTTGTACCGCTTTTTAAGCGAATTGCGCGAACGGATGAACTTGAAATTTAGCATAGTTAAAGTTTATATGGAGGAGAAGTACACAAAGCTATTTTTTTATATAAAATGTCTTCAAGTATAATAAGTTAATTAAAATATACATTACTCACACTACTGCTTGAATTTTATACAACATATACACATATGTAAATGAAAAAGACGTTTCGCCATCCGTCAGTTTACTCTTACGTTCCAATTATCTTTTTTCATCCTACATTCAATATTTTTAACATGACTTACGTTCGACGAAAACGAAACGATACGAATATATAATATGTAAAATCATAATAAACTTTACTAAATACTCAAATAATTAATTAATAAATAATAATGATATATCTTTAATAATTTTATGAAATCTCTGAAATAATAATTATTCTCTTTGGTCTTATTGTTGTACTGTCAAAATTTTTAGGTGACAGGATTGCATTCATTTGGTAGGTAGGTGGTAGAGCCACGCTGAAGATATTACTGGTTTCAGCATGAATGGGTCGGCTCGCCCGGGGTAGTACCACCCTCTCATAGAAAACCGACGTGAAGTAGCAGTGCTTGCATTGTTGGGTTTCGTTAGGTCAGTGAAAACGCCGGAGGCACACCACCTCTCTCCTCTCCCCCCCACCCACGCTTCCCCCAAACACAGGCTGGCAACACACTTTTGACTCCCCTGGTGTTATTAGTGTCTATGGACGGTGATGATCACTTAAAATTAGGTGACCCACCTGTTCGTTTGCCTGCTATGACAGAAAAAAAATCATGTTGTCATAAGAGTAAAGCAATAATACCAGCCTTATGAATATTTTAAATCTTTTAATTATGGACTTACTTTAAATGATAATTCAATAAAAAATAAGTCAAAAAATTACGTTGAAAACATTCGCAAATACAATACATTGTTTGCTTAAGGTTAGCTAAGACGCTAAAATTTCGGATATACTTACAGATGGAGTGTATGGATCATTTATATGGTTTTTAAAGTGAAACTTTTATTACATCGTCTCAAACTTTTTCGTCTGTGTGTTGCATGTCGCGTGATGGTCGGCCGCGGAGTAGGGATAAAGTGAAAAGCGCTCGTCAGAGCAGCCAGGGCCAATATGGCGGCGTCTATAGTTCGTTGCAGCTGACCGTGTAGTGTATAGACTATTATTAGTTAAATGTCTATAGTGTGAAAAAAAGTTTCACTTTTACCGTGGTTTCATAAAACCACACAATCCTTTTTTTATCACAGAGCGGATCCAATAACTGCTGGATATGGTCCCTCACCATAATATACACAATTGCATTTTTATGATGTTGACACTGCTGTTAATTATAGACTACAGGAACATATAATGATAGCATAATTCATAAAATTTATCTCGAATTGGAGCGCAGTAATCCTTTGTATTGTAATGATTATGTACTAATTTACTAGTACAGTTGTAGATTTTTAGTACAGTTGACGATAAATTTTAAACGAAAATGGATTCATTTTCAATAGTCAATTGTAGTATTAAAACATCTCTGTTTTGGATTCATCATCAGATTTTGTAGCATATCCATTACTTCTCCAACTGGTGATACTTTGAAATGATAATTTGAATCAAGATTTATATTACAGATTCTCTTGTTTCTAAGCATATTTACGATTTTACTCGCCATTGGAACACGCTCAGCGTATTAATGTCATGGCTTGTACAAAAACTCCATTTTTTCCAAACTCTGAATATATACGGACCAATCTAGAACTCTCTCTAGATATCTCTAACAAACTTATAGTTACAATGAAAAAAAACATTGTGAACATGATTCATCTATTGCGCAAGATATAAATATAAAAACACACACACACATTGAAGCATTGTACATTATCACTACATATTATAAAACAAAGACGTCTGCCACGTCTGTCTGTCTGTTCGCGATAAAATCAAAAACTACTCAAAGGATTTTCATGCGGTTTTCACCACTAGATAAAGTGATTCATAAGGAAGGTTTAGGTATACCTATAATTTGTCAAGGTTTTTTTTAAATTGCGTGACAACATGGTTAGCTGGTAGATAATACCTCATGCCATTAAGCTCGCCAATGTACTAACTAAAAGTGCAATAAAGTATTCATTCATTAAACACGAGTCTAAAAAATCGCGTCTCGAATCATCATCCTTTCTTTGAAACCTCCCAGAAATTTCCATCCTTCGTAATAACAGGTATATAAGATCGTTACAGGGTGTACGAAAACATTTCTAAACTGGACATCGAAGCGAATACAAAGAGAAGGTAATAGAAAAAATCTATAAGCGAGCTACAATCACATAGCAGTATTCTTATGAACATTATAAATAAGAATTGGACTTTGTTTGTTATACTTTCACGACTTAACAATTTAACCTATCGTCTTAAAATCTGCATACACGTTACTAGGAGTACAGAAAAGTACCTTTCTCTTTTAAAAAGAGTACTGGTCTCGATATATACATTCACGCGATCGAATCTGAGAGCAAAAGATAATAAGTTATAATTACGACCGTAGTGCGACTATGTCATAATAAATTTGTTACACTCTTGTCTTTGTTAGTACAAATACTTCTTGTTTACGAATAGAGACATTAAAAAAGTGTACATTTCTGAAATACCGCTCCTGAGTTCCGTTACAGAACGACTCACGGAATGAAACTCCATCAGTGACATCTCAATGGTTGGAAGTCCTCCACTGTGCGGTTCTCACGTTTATTTTTTCCGCGTACGTCAGTTCTCTGGAACGAACTCCCAGTGGCAGTGTTTGCGGATCTTTACAACTTAACATCTTTCAAGAAACGAGCCTATTCCTTTCTCAAGGGCCGGCAATGCATCTATGATTCCACACGTGACGCAGGTGCCCATAGGCGGCGGTGATCACTTACTACCAGGTGACACACATGTTTGTTTGCCACCAATGGTATAGAAAAAAAATTCTTTAGCAGTGTTGATTGATTTTTCATATGGAAAAAAATTATAGCTTCGCATCACCGATGACCTCGACATGATCATAACGTATTGCGTTTACGCCATATTTGCGACGCATAGTATAGCAGCCTATGTACATGTAATATTGATATGGTGTATTTAGTATTTAATTAATAAACTGTATAAAAATATTTATAATTTATTCCTCGTAGTGCCAATAGACGTGAAAACCATTAGAATAATTACAACAAATTCGAATTATCCGAACCGTTCCAATATTTTTAAAATGAGGAAGAAGTATTAAACTAGTAGTTATAGCAAAAAGATACAACATCTCCCAATTATTTTTTTACATAAAAACCTAAATTAATTAATACTATAAGATGAACAGTGTACTTCCTCATTTATTATAATTTTTTAAACCAGTCTAATTAATATTGCTTTGACTGACAGACGAATCTATTCAACTAATTTTGTATATTAATAATTATTTATTATTTGATAAATATATAATTAGTTGCAAGCTTTGATATAGTTTAAATTATTCGCATAATTGAAATTATATGGATAATCCGAACAGTAAGAATTATTCGAAATATTTGAATGTTCAATTCGAATATTGAATCGAATTATTTTTGCTCAATTCGCTATGGAATAATTCATAAATTCGAATATTCGCACAACCCCTACTATAATCACATTTCTCTTAACGCCAAAAGGTACTTCAATTACCCACGGGCGTACCGACCGTAAATCTTGAAATATGTCATGATTTCGTGGAAATAATTATGTGTGAATTATGTGTTCTCTTCATTTTCTGTTGTTACTTCAGAATTAAACGTGGTTTAATTACTCAATTTTTATTTGAAAATTAATTTGAATAATATTAAATTGAGTATTATGGATTTTTTCACTATGCAAACCATATTGGGAAATCACAAAAAAATTATAAACGTTGCGATTAAGGACATGTAGGTCAAAAGAGCATTTACACATATTCCCGAGCATTGATACGGCAATCTGTGGTATGACCATAATTTTAGGTAATTTAAAGATATGAGACGATCTATGTATAATCTACTAGCTGATATACGCGACTCACTACTGCGTTGTTTATTATCCTAACAAAACATGTTGTGCATAATGAAATGAGAAAAAATTGAAGGCTCAGATATAATTTACTAACGAATTTTCTTGGTGAACAATGTTATCTATTTATTTCCCCTCTCCAGCGCATGCGCATCACACCGCTTACCCCACTTCTTCACGGATCGGATATCATGATAACTTTATAGATAAGGACAAGAAATCTACGTAGTAAGGCTAAAAAAAAGATCCAGTAGTTTTTGCTTGATGCGTGTACAACCGCAGACTCAAAATCCTCTGTGTTTTATTTATATAAGTTACTAGCTGTTCCCCCGCGGCTCCGCACGCGTTTTTTTAAATGTATTAAATAACTATGGTGTCATAGTTACAAATGTTTTGAAAAAGCATTTCTGTAATGTACACACCTACTTACAATTTTACATTACGCTATCTACTGTAACATGTAACGTGTACATTAGATATGTGAATACGAATAGTATATCGAATGGGATGGGATTTATCATCAGCAACATACCTGGAACTTTAACCTACTATGTACCACCCTCAGTGCTCATTAACACTATATAAGAAAGTAATGAAAATTTTAAACTATACATTATCGAACAATATGTGTTAAATTGTTTATTATATAGACATAACATGCCCATATTGTAGATATAATTGTATTATTCTTATACGTTGCTATAACCACTGAGTTATGAGATGCAAACGCGGTAAATAAAACAAAATGACCGCCAAATTGACCAAAATGATAATATAATTCAAATTACATACATTGATTCTTAGAGTCCAGTACAGTGCATGTGTTTACAGTAAACAAACGATTTTTATTAAATTCACACGAACGAATGCACAGGTAACAGTTCATCACTTCATAGTGTAAAACAAAGTCCTCTGGTCTGTCTGTTTGTCTGTTAGCGATGAAGTCAAAACTACAGAACGGATTTTCATGCCGTTTTCACCAATAGGTAGAATGGTTCATGGGGAAGGTTTAGGTATAATTAGTCAAGGTTTTCTTTTTATTATCAGGGCGGGACAACGTCTGCCGAGCCCGCTAGCTTAAAATAAAATAGCTCATTAGCTAGTTATCTGCCAGTGAAAGTCCCGTGAAAATCAGTTCAAGCATTTCGGATATTCTACTGAGGCCGAAGGCGAATAAAAAACCAAAACTACTTTTTATAAGGTCTCCTATCTACCAGTGAATATCCCGTGATAATCAGTCCAACCATTTTAGAAATAGCAATGCGGACGAAGCCGCGGACACATAAAATAGAATATGTCAACCGCTATAATTTCGGCTATCTGCAAGTAAAATTCCCGTTAAAATAAGTCCAGCCGTATTGGAGATTACCCGGAACTAACAAACAAACAGGCAAAATATAATAATATAAAAATATCGGCCGAATATCAAAACCTTTATTTTTGTTATTTGTAGTTTATATACATTCACCAAAAAGTTATTATTTATTTTTACATACACACACTTTATTTTTATAATACGTAATATAATGCAAATAAAAAATTGGAAACAAAACTAACATAGAATAAACTTTTTGAATAGGAACACAAAATAGTCTTTGAAAAAGTTTGCGATAGAAACTTACCACGTTACCATGGCAACGTATATAATACTAACGCTAACACGAAGCAATCAAAACGAAAAAGTGCCTGATTTTGAAACCACACTTTATTTTTATAATACGTAATAGAAAACAAATAAAAAATTGGAAATAAAAGTAGAATAAACTTTTTGCATAGGAAAACAAAATAAACTTTGACAATGTTTGCGATAGAAACTTACCACGTTACCATGGCAACGTATATAATACTAACGTTAACGACATCTCTCAAAAGGAAAAAAAGTGCCCGATTTTGAAACATTCTTCATTGGAGCTCCGCTCCTATTGGTCTTAACGTGATGATATATAGCCTAAAGCCTTCCTCGATAAATGAGCTATCTAAAACCGAAGGATTTTCTCAAATCGGACTGGCAGTTCTTGAGATCATAGCGTTCAACCAAACAAACAAACAAACAAACTCTTCAGCTTTATATATTAGTATAGATATGTATGTAGAAAACAAAAACTTCTTGAAATATGTTCCAACAGTGACCCTACTACGTATGGGTGCAATGTACTAATGTGTTATCATAAGTATTTTGCGATTTAGATCCATTTTAGGGCTTTGATATTGACAGCTCATTAAAGTCATAGAAGCGATAATAAAATCTTCACATAAACAACTTGCTTTTTTGTTTGATTTGCTCAAACGAATGATTAAAATGTATTATATTAAGTTATACGAGAAGTATAAAACCGATATTAGTCTACAAATTGTAAATAGCAAATATTCCGGATAATTATTGTCTTCATCGGCCTGTAAGAGCCCCACTGTAGGGCTATAGGCCTTTTCCCAAAGGAAGGTATGGGCATAATCAGTTCATCACGAAACCCGTGCGAGTAATTTGTATAACGTACATTATGTATGAACGTTCATTAATTAAGAAAACCGAGGTGGCCTAATGGTTTGACCAGTGGAATATCGTTCATATGTCGGCAGGTTCGAACTGGGGTTCGATAACGACTTGGTCTGAAATCCTAGGAGGCATTGTCTCTAAAGTGTAGTTACAGGAACACACCAACAGGTGCTTAGCGACAGATTTCCTACTTGAAGGCGGTAGCTCAGCAGGCAGTTTTTGAAAAAGCCCTACCGATATGCAAATATGTTCTGAAGAGTTTCCAGTATCACTTTTCTTTTTACATTTTCTATTACATGTATATAGCGAAATTATTTTAGACACTATCTACTACGATTGATAAGATCGGTGTTTGGTGTGATTAGTAGCACAGATCGAAATTTCCTTGAGACACAGCAATGTAAAAACAGTGAACGACGTATTCTTAGAACTTACTAATAATAAAAACAGGTTGACCGTTTACAATCTCAGGCGTCTTTCTCAGAAATTTCGACGCTTTAAAGATTCATTCGGAGTCTTTGTACACTTATAACATATACAATGATATCGATGACTAGCTGTGCCCACAACTTCGTCCGCGTGGAACTTAATGCCAAAAACACTCTTTCGTTTATTATTTCTTAGATATTATTTATATATTTTATATAATATCCAGTTTTTGTAAGAGATTGAAATGCGTTTGCTCATCTACGCTTTCCTCGTAATCAACTAGAGTCGTCATTCAAATTACAATTACTTTTGATAGAATGGACCGATTTTAAGGAAACAAAGACTAAAAGTTACTCGAGGGTATGCTTTATGATTTTCTTGGTGAGGTTTTATTTTGTACGTAGTACTTTAGCAGTGATGCGTGTCCAAACAAACAGACAGACGGAAATTTCTAAAAATGACTGAAATGTATTTTATTTCTTATTCCTAGACACCTGCAACAATTTTTTCACGAGAATTTTAAAGAGACGTTAGATTTACATTCTTATTATATGTCTAGATATAAATAGATACTGATGTGTAAATTATGAACGTGTGTCTTCGTAACAGTTACGTTATACGAATGTACCAATGTGTTGGTTTTAAGGTAAACCTATCAAATGGGACTAATTAATATTCTTGCGGGGTGGTAGGGTGTCTGTACCCGACTGGATCGCGACCACCGTACACCAGGTGGAACACCCGCCATAGTGACACGTTTGGGCGTGTCGCGTTCCGGGATCAGCCGGTGTATATCCAGCAACCGGGGGGGGGGGGGGTCTGTCCCTGACTGGGTCGCTTTCAGGCCGGCATGACAGCGGCGACCGGCGATAGATAGTATGTCTTTCGGTGGTCGCCATTGTTTTTGGATTGTACTGTGCTTACCATCAGGCACAGTACAGTCACTTTGCCGAGCTGCAATAAAAAAAAAAATAATAATAATACGTTATAGGAAGTTTTATGTTTAACGAACAACGTTATAAAGAGTTTACACCAGGGGTCCTTAAACGATTGATCGCGAATACTTTTTGAGTCGATATCGAGAAGAAGCTTTGCCGATATAAAACTTTCACAGATTTTATATTAGTAAATAGGTAACTAATAAGAATAATACCTCAATCAATCAATCAAAAAGACTTTATTCAATTTAGGCCCTAAGAAGGCACTTATAAACGTTAAAACTACCACCGGTTCGGAACACAACCCAGTCATCGAGAAGAACCGGCAAGAAACTCGATCTGATTTATCTTTTTAACAAATATATATAATATCTTCTTCTTTTATCTATCTTCTTTACTATAATAAAACTGTAACAAAGTCAAATCTGTACATTAAATATTTTTTGAAAATTTTGGTTGGGGTAGACTTTGTTATCGATATAGAAGCCAAAAATAATCCTTTTACAATTTTTGTCTGTCTGTCTGTCTTTCTGTCCCTGTGAACACGCATCACGCTGAAAGTACGGAACCGATTTTAACGAAACTTGCCACAGTAATAACTAATATTACAAGGTTGCATTTAGGTTACTTTTTGTCCCATAAAACGCAAGGGGTTCTCCAGGATAACGAAAGACAAAAAATTGTAGTTAATGTAATTAGACTTTTTTGCGACACCTTAGTGCAAGAGCCAGCAACGTCGGAAGAACGAGGATTTTAGAAAAGCTAGTTCTTTAATATGAAGATATATGTCCTTCTAAACAGGAATCAGGATATCTGGTAGCCGGTTAACGTTGTGTATTTTAATGCGCATCACACCTTTACAGGTCAAAATTTTGATTTATAAATAATTTTAGTAAACAATTTTCTAAACACTATTTCCCAAAAAACTGGTTTTACTAAGTCTAACTAGTACTTCCTACTACAATGCAATTGCACGTGTGACTCGTTTGCAATGAGCTTGCATCCAAGCACATCTCATCAGATATATTTGACCATCGAGATTTTAAATCCAAAAGGACAATTTAACACATTTTATATCCATAACTATGTAAACAACATTTGGTAAATTATATTTCAATATTTCGGATTATATTTGCCAATTTGTTTTCTTTTCCATACGTTAATTTTAAGTTTTCAATATTATTAATAGTGTATGTTGTACCGATTTGATAAAGCGTTGTAGGTTTTGACTCTAGTATGCTTCTTCTTATTATTGTTATTATATTATTCATCGAACTGTTGACTGTATCATTATCCATATTTGTAAATAAATAAATAAAACAAAATGTAATGAATAACCAACTAAAATTCATTAGCTCCACAATTAGTCCAGAATAACCATCGCATTACTTTTTTTATCGATTTTAACGGGAGTTACCTATACCTACAATCCTGCATCACACATACTTGTAGCCTTTCAGTCTTGATCGATCGTAGTTCAGCAATATCGAGGAGAATCGCCAGCAGTTCAAGTTTGAGCACCCCTGGTTTACACTATATTTATGTGTTAACAATAACTTTACGCAATAAGTTGTTTGTGTGACGTCATATAAAGAGCGTCAGGCCAACTCGCGTCACGTTGCTACATAGCAATGGACAAAGAGCAATTACTGTTTCACGATAATTCAGTGTGAGTCTAAAGTCAAGTGATGTTACTCATAACACGTTTATAAATGTTGGATTGTATGGATTGTAAAATTTCCTTTGTTATATTTATTTAATGTAAACATATTAATTCGCAATCAAATAAAATATTGCGTGTTAAATGAGGCGCCTTGTTTTCCTCTCTCCTACGTCATACCTTCCTATAGTCTCCTATATTCACACTCGTTGCTCGTTCATAACGTCATCTCTTTCACACCATCGTTCACTCTACACCAAAGACAAAGCATACCACAGATATTTTAATTTCTAATTAATTAACCAAGGTTACATATATCTCTACATAAGTTATAATAATTACTTCCCAATATATATTTTGTTCTTATTTTATTAGTATCGTTTCTAATGTTATAAAAGTGTTAGAGCCTGTATAAGTTTGACCAAGAACATATTAATCCTTGGACTGTTAAAAACCATAATGATTTAAGCTTCATACAAACGAATATAGACCTTACAATTCACTGGTCAATAGACAAATTGGCTCGAAGATTTAAAACGCGGTCCGCCATTTTGAGATTTGCGTCTTAAATAAACAGCCGAGGGGTTTTTCATATTTATCTATTTCCGTTGAAAACAACAGTGCTCGAGTTATTGTGTTGGGACACTTCAACAGATATTTCGCAAAAGCAATGCGATAAAAATAGCTAATTGTAGATTATGTGGCAGCCATATTTGCCCTTGTATAATGTATGTTATGTATCTTGTATATAAAATATACTTTTGGATACACTTATTTGTAGAGAATTTTTGGAAATAATCTGAAACAGTACTGATTTAGCTTTTTAAGTCTTCTTTGTGATTGATACATAATCTCAATTGGACATTTCTACCGCTTTGCTCTAGCGAAAGACATAATTTAGAAGCTTTTTTGATGAGTCGTTTGGCTCTGGCATAGAGACTGTAGCAACGCAGTTCTCAAGGGTTGTGGTCCGGTGAAGACCCGTCAGGTCAGTATCGTAGTCAGTTGAAAATAAAAACAGTTCTCAAGGGTAGCAAATAATGAGCGACTAATTTCATTTAGGACTGTGATCATTACAAACATATAACGTATACTAACGTATCTCTATTAGTTAAGATATCTATACATATAGTAAGAATGTAAATCTAACATATCTGTACTGTTTAGATTTTTGTGGAAAAAAATATTGGAGGTATCTTGAAATAAGTAATAAAATTCATTTCAATAATTTTTAGAAATGTCTGTATGTTAGTTTTTACACGCATCACTGCAAAAATATTGCGTTCACGATAAAACCTCACCAAGAAAATCATAGGGCATATGCTCGGGTAACCTTTAGTCTTGGTTTTATTAAAATCAGCTTACTCTATCAAAAGTTATCGTAATTTTAATGACGACGTGACTTAAGTACTACGAGAGAAAGGTAGATAAGTACATGGACTTAATACATTCAGATGATTTTGTTAGTCACTGTTTTTTTAGAATAGGAACTACGCGGACGGAGTGGCGGGCACAGCTAGTGGTCTATAAAATTCCAATTTCTCAACCAGTTCTCACAGGTGCTTTATACAGATCTCATTATGTTGTCGTACAAAATTACATAAAATCTGTTGAGATAATTGAACAACTTATTATCGATAAATCTATCTTTCTTTTTTTTCTATCTTGTATATTCCAACGAAGCTGTAATACCGATTTGTCTGTGCATTGAAAATATGAATCAAAAACTGATTGACTAAAGCAGTCTGACGTAACGAAAAGTACCAAAATCCAAATAAAAAATGTAATACACACGTGGTAGAAGTGAAACTTCAAAAAAGAAAGCGAGTAGAGCGTATGTCTGACTGATCTCCAGTACCTGAAATCAAACAAGACACTGCTCCTAATCTATCTGACACAGTGGTTACTCTCACTATTTTTCTTTACACAAAAAGGTTGTGGATTACAATTTCGAAGCCCACAGGGAGTTTCACTTCAATAAGCCTATTTTACATTTCGTGTGTATATGTCACATATTTGTTTCAACTCGTTAACACCATTCTCTCTTCATAATTTGTAAATTGAAATTATTATCATTAGTGTGGTTTTCACATCTATTGGCACTCGGAGCAATAATCTTTAGGGTGGACCAAAAAAAACTTTTAATTTTTTTTTTAGCTACCACGAAATTATCGTCCAATTTTTGTTTGGCTAAGAATTCTAATTTCAAATTAATTTTATTTTAAAAACATGGAATTCTTTTTTCAAAAGTAGTCATTTGTTTATTGATTAGTGTTACATTTTCATCGCATTTCAATCTTTTTTGTCATCATAGATACGTTAAAAATTCGAGTAATTATGGAATATGAGTACCGTCGTGGCGCAACGCGGCACAAGCTGCACGCAACATCAACGACGTTTACGGAGCTAACACTACAAACCAACGCACCACCTATTATTGGTTTGCTCGCTTCCGTTCTGGGAATTTCGACCTGAAAAATGAACCTCGCGGTCGTCCGAAGACTTTGGTCAACAATGACGAATTAAAGGCGATTGTGGAAGCTGATGATACACAATCTACGGCTGAATTAGCAGCAGCTTTCGACGTTAGCGTCAAAACAATATTGGTCCATTTGCGTCAAATTGGCAAGGTAAAAAAGCTTGACAAATGGGTGCCCCACGAACTCAATGATCGCCAGCACGAAGTACACGTCGAGACGTGCCTTGCACTGCTCAACAGACACAAAAATGAAGGAATTTTGAACCGCATTGTTACCTGCGATGAAAAATGGATTCTATTTGATAACCAAAAGTGCTCAGCAAGTTGGTTGGATCCTGGTTCAGCACCTAAACAATGCCCTAAACGAAAACTTACCCCTGGAAAAGTGATGGTCACTGTTTGGTGGTCTAGCGCCGGTGTGATTCGTCACAGCTTCTTACCAAACGGGGTGAGCATAGTAATGCAGTAGCAGATGTGTACTGTGAAAAACTGAACCCAATGATGGAGAAGCTGGTACATCTCCAACCAGCATTGGTCAATCGCTTGTCTCCGCTGCTCCTACACGACAACGCACGACCTCATACTGCACAGCAGACGGTCTCCAAGTTGCAAGAACTGGGGTTGGAAGTTCTCCGTCATCCGCCTACTCACCAGACCTTGCGCCTACAGACTACTACTTTATCCAGAATTTGGATAACTCCTTGGCGGGAAAAAAATTTAATACCCGAGAGGCAGTACAAAATGCCTTTAAAGAATTTGTTGTCTCCCGTCCAGCTGATTTCTTTAAGAAGGGCATCAATAAGCTGCCACTGCGTTGGCAAAGATGCATTGAGTGCATGGGTCATTACTTCGACTAATACAAATAAAAAATACATGAAAAAAATTCGTTTAAATTTTTTCATACAAAACGGCAATTTCATAGGTAAAGACCTAATATTAATTTTCAGAGGTGTCACATCATGATTTTCGATTTCCCATTTAAATTACACGGGATTTTTTTTTTTTCGAATTTTGATGTATCTCGACGAGTTATTCTGTGGTAAAAGTAAATACATAATTTTCTAGGAAATTAAACGGCCTACAAAAAAGTTCTGATATAATTTTTCGCTAAGTCAACTCGGTTAAAAGTTATTCGCAGTTAAAGTTCAACCTAAAATAATATATGATGACTCTCACAATCTTTTATAGTTTTTTTTTACAAAAAAATGCCTTAAAGACATAAAACAACATATTGTTCGTGATTTTTATCATTTTTACTTCCCAAATTTATTGAGAAAAACTTATGTTATGTAGCACGATTCGAATGAAAGCGTTGAAAACTGATTTCAATGTAGTCGGAAGTACAGTTGCCAGTCTGTATATAGGGCAGGAGGGAAGGGAACGGGGGTGGTGGAAAGGGAGGTAGGCGTCGGCGCTCTCACTGACCGAACGAAACGCAACAATGCAAGCACTGTTACTTCACGTCGGTGTTGTGTGAGAGGGTGGTACTACACCGGACGAGCCGACCCATTCATGCTGAAACCAGTAATAGCTTCATAGTGGCTCTACCACCTATTTCTTACCACCTATTCTATTTCATTAAAAAAAAACCATACACTCTAAAAATTAAAATGAGCATGTTGTGCGTCGCATCGGCAATGCCGTAAAAGGCAATATATGAAAGACCCACTAGTGTAATTTGGTGTAAAATCTCTCATATTAGTTTTAGGTCATATAATATACGTTATAAAAGGCAACTAATGTAATATTTTCTGCTACACATATGTCGCAATCGACCTAATTTGTTAATTTTATGTCCATTTTCGATTCCAAAAGTCGCAAATATCTAATAATCAAATGACTTTGCATTAAATTTCAACAAAAATAAGCAAAAATGTTGCGACACGGTTGTTTTGTATAGAAGCCTTGTTAGTAAGGAACCTATTAGTATTTTTGCAATAAAAACCATATTTGGTAAAACGTTGAGTTCGTTTTTGGATAACATAACAGATTCTTTATTTGAATAACATTGATTTTTTTATTACGAAATACTTCATCGCTATAAAAAAAACAATAAATATTTATTTAATAATTAAATTCAGATTAATCAGCTATATGATTTCTAAGAATTTGTTATATACGAGTAAAACAGAGTAATCTTCTTATCTATACATATGATAAAAATGAAGTGTCTGTATGTGATGTTAAAATATCATTTTTTTTAAATTTTGTGTCGGTCTATCTGTCTGTTTGTTCCGGGTAATCTCCGAAACGGCTGGACCTATTTTAACAGGAATTTCACTCGGATGCAGATAAAATTACAGGGGGTTACTTAATAACTGAGTTGAATTATTATCTATACATGTAATAAAATAACGCGTCTGTACTTTTTAGATTTTTGTGAAAAAAATTGTTACAGATGTCTTGGAATAGGTAATCAAACACATTTCAATCATTTTTAGTAATGTCTGTTTGTCTGCTTGTTTAGACACGCATCACTGCGTTCACGATAAAACTCAAGAAAATCACAAAGCATATCCTCGAGTAAAATTTAGTCTTGGCTTCATTAAAATCGGTTCCTTCTATCAAAAGTTATTGTAATTTTAATGACGACGCGACTTAAGTACGAGAGAAAAGTAAATATGTAAATCGACTTAGTACATTCAGATAATTTTATAATAGATAGATAATATAATATTATAAGTTTTTTACATTAGATCTTCCTTGTAAATCACTCTATATAATAATGAAAACCGCATAAAAATCCGTGTAGTAGTTTTTGAGTTTAACGGGAACAGACAGACAGACGCGGCGGTCGACTTTGTTTTATAAGATGTAATGATTTCGAATTTAAAATATATCAGTATATCTGTGGAATATAATTTTAGCATACGCTCCGTTACTTATTAATCGCTTTCTCCAATTATTATACATTCGTTTCATTAATTTTTTGTTATTTATATTCATTTATTACTATTTAAAAATTGTTTAATTAAATTTCTTATGTTTAAATAAGCAGTTCGCTGATCACGTCCAATTATAACGGAATTTTTAATCATACTAATATTATAAAGCTGAAGAACTCTTCTTCAAGCAAATTGCTTGAACGCGCTAATCTCAGGAACTATTGGTCCGATTTGAAAAATTCTTTCAATGTTAGATAGCTCATTTATAACATATCTTCACGCAAAGACCAATAGGAGCAGAGCACTAATGCAGAATGTTTAAAAGTTAAGGTTAACGTACTTATTATTTAAAAATATTTTCACTGTAAACGAAATCGCGAGTTAAAGTTAGCGTTAGCCCAAAGTAACTATTCCACGCGGACAAAGTCGCGGGCAGAAGATAGTTCACTATTATAGCTTAGACTCGTTACTCCGTTTTTTTTTTAAGATAATTGTGTTGTATCATATAAACTACATGTAGCCATTTGGATAAATTGTAAGCATTCTTTTTTTTCTTATTTTAAACAATCTAAGAATACCACTATAAATGCTTATCATTACTACTCAGCCCCTATTGATAATTACAGTGATATGTAGCATGATCAATAATAGCCTGAAAAGGCTTATATCTACCAGTAAAAGTTTCGTCAACATCAGTTAAACCGTTTCGGTGAAAAATCCGAACTAACAACAGATAGTTCAGTTTTACTTATACGAATACTAGCGAGCCTGGCGGACGTTGTCCTACTTTGATAATAAAAAAAGTCCTAAAATTCAACCGCAGCGTCACGTACCGGGTTCGATTGTGTATCTAAACCATTCTTGAATCCACCTGAACACACACAAAAAATTTCATTAACATCTGTTCAGCCGTTTCGGAGGAGTTCAGTCACATACGGACAGAAGAATTACATGTATAAAAATGTCTACAGTACCCAGCATTTGCTTCGGTTTTGTAAAGCGTTGTCTCTATCGCACAGCGCAGCGAGTGCTATAGACATTGACAACGCTATACGAAACCGAACTCAGCTGACTATCTCGTTTTTCGCTACGACGAGCCAAATGTCGGGTACTGTACTTTGCTTTCTGTGTGGTTTTTTTTGAAATATATTATAAGGGGCAAATGAACAGGCGGGTCACCTGATGGTAAGTGATAACCGCCGTCCATACACTAGCAACACCAAGGGAGTCGCAAGTGCGTTGCCGGCCTTTTAAAGAGTTTTTTGAAGGCTTGTAAGTCGTAATTGTTTGGAAACGCCGCCGCTGGGAGTTGATTCCACAGGGTCGAAGTGTGAGGCAGAAATGACCTTGAGAACCTCACCGTGGAAAACCTCCACACATCCAGGTGGTGTGGATGAAATATAACTATGTTATGATGGTAAAAAGTAAATACATAAATATTTAGGCCAGTCATAAATAACCAAGATTGCAATGACCAAGTCACCTGCTGTGCTATTTACTAATCTGAAGGATTAAAAATCTGTCCTATTTTTAATAAGTATGTACGTACTTATATCTATGTAGATATAGGTGCAGTCGAGGAGAGGTATGATAGCCAATATAATATCATAAAATAAATATTAACTCTACCCAATATTTCTGATAGTGTTTTCGATAGTGGCCATACTCAATACGATGACTGCCTGAATTCAAATACTAATCAGTATTTTTATAATAACCTTTTTTTTTTCAATTTATAGGGTACTAACTTTTACCCGTGGCTTTGCTCGCGTGAATCTAGGCTTGAGTTATCTTTTTTTTAACGTGAAGAGAAAATCCATCATGGATTGCCAGACCTCCCTGTGGCTGAATTGAGTCGACCGCCAACTGCGTACTGGTACGCAGCTGACGATGCCTTTCGCCGACTTTAACCGACTAAAACTCCACGACAACCTACGCGGCACTATGGGGATGTCTCGGGGTTGCGTGAGCAAGCTCCGCTACACCCCCGACGGCAGGCGTCTCCCACGCCGCACTCCGCTGAGGCAGTCTGGTTGCAAGACTGCCTTCCAGCCTTCCGAACCTGTGCGGGTCAGAGCCCCCGCCCCTTCCCTCCTGGGATCAGCCGGTAGCGGAAAGGTTAAACCCCTCCGCCACCGCCCGATCATTGATTTTTTATCGAGGTTTATTCCTCCTCCATCTCAGCCACCCCGAGGTCTTCTCCGGTCTACGCTAACCTACACATCCCCCCCGCCCCCACCCCTCGATCCTAACACTACCCTACCTGTCTCAAGCCCTACGCCCACCAATCCCTGGACTTGCCTACCCACAACGTACGTAGGCAAGCCAGAGATTACCTGACCTTCTCCCCCCATTCCCCCACCCTACCATCCCTAACCCTACCGATCCTACCTACCTACTCATGCCCTACGCCCACCTAACCCCTGGTCTTGCCTACTTACGCGGTACGTAGGCAGGCTTGGCTTATCTGATTTGACTTATTTTTTTAAATGAATTAATTTTATTAATAAATTACCCTGTGTTTTTACCGTATCCCTGGCAACGTGTAAGGGGGTGTCCAATGATTATGTGAGTCATTTTTGAGAATTTTTTGAACCCCTCTCCCCAGCTAGGGAGATGTCATGAGATTTGTCTCGAACCCTCCCCCCGCCTCTGTACTCACGTGAGATCTCTCAAAATTTGGATTTTGAATAGAGATGTGTGGGGTTTATTAAAAAAAACACAATTTTCTTTATTATTTTTACTTTTTTACTATTACTATATTTAATTACAATTTACTTTCTTATTTAATTATAATTACATTACATTACATTTTGATGTGTGAATACTAAATAACTTTACATCTATTCATGGACTTCAATATATAGAAGAATTGTGTCAAATTTGGGTATATTTTAATCTAGAAATATGTTTTACTTTAAATTAACTATTAATTAAAATTAAGTTTCACATTTTTACACTATTTTTAACTTGACAAAAAAAATACGTGATATTTGCTGAAACCACCTCTCTCTACCACGTGACATTTAGTGGGATTCGGCTTGACCACATCCTCCCCTGAGACGCATAATTAATGGATCCCCCTAAGTGGAATATCATGATGATTTTTGCATTTACAGTACGAACTTTTAAGGAAAAAAATGTGAAAGCAAGTGATCGTTAATCTGTTACTTTTGTCAATAATTTTAAAGATTTGTCTACAGTTCTTTCTCACTCATTTTTTATGTAGATTTTTTTTTATTCAACTGAATGGCTTTTACGTACTATTTTTCAAAGATTTTTCATACAAACTCTGTCCTGACAATTACAAGAACAAAAAAAGAAATTAGTCAATTAGGTTCAGTGGCTTTTAAGTGAAGCGTTTACATACATTCGACAATTGTTTTTTTTTATTTATACTGGGAGACTGGTTACTCGTAGCAATATTTTTATAGGATACTCAGTACTTGATACTCGTTCTAAATCAATGTAAAAAATAGGTGCTTAATATTTTACCTAATTATCTAGAAAATACAAAAATTGTAGTCAATCCTCTACCCGTCTATGTTAAAGCACAGTGACAAGGACTGTCGGGTGTATTAAAAATGAAGTGATAGTGAAGCCAACCAACTAACAAAGGATAATATTTCAAAGTTTGAACAAACAAAAGGGTTTATTGTCCGTTTAATTATTGAACGACATAAACGCCAGGACACCGCTCGCAGATTTTGTTTCAACCTAGGTTTATTTAAATTTGTACCCATACTTTTGAGAGTCTTAGAAAAAACTTTAACTTTGGTTCTCTTTGTTGTTTATTAATATTTGTTTTGATATTATTATTTTATACGTTAAATGTGTCTATGAACTATCATACGATTGAAGGTTGTTACTCTTTAAACTGTCACGGTGTATAGAAAAGTAAAGTATAAAACTAAAATTAGCAATAAAATTGCATTGTTAAAAGATTTTTTAACTACTTTTATAGCCATTTACGTGATATCCATGTAAATTTGAATACGAAGAGAGAATCCCAAAGAGTTTAACTTATCACTGTATCGACAATTTTGATTCTAGAATTGAATATCAAGTCTTTTTCTACAACTTTTGCTTTGTCTAGGAATGAAAGAAAGAAAATATTAAAATTATGGTATTGCTACAATAGCGCACAATTCAGCATGTGCTGACTGCCACCTATGCAAGAGACCCTAGCGCTGATTTTCAATTGTGGACAAGTGAGTTTAAATACTATAATAATAACACTATAAATTACTACAAATGTGAAGTTTATAATATATGGATGCAGGCCTTTTTTGTCACTTCCTTTTTGGGGGCACGGTGATTTTTTTAGTTGTAAGTCCATAATTTTTTGTATCTCAAAAAGTTCAAAAATCCTTTTTATTTTGGATACTTGCGGCATATAATAAATAGTACGATACTGTTATAAAAAATTTAGAACTACAACAAACTTATGGTAATTTTACGGTATTTTCGAATTGCCTTTACGAGCAATGTGTGCTCCCACAAAAAAGCCCTCCATGGATGTATATGTATATAAGCAGATATATAATAAACACAGTAATAAATAAATATTAAACAGGTAAGCCATATAAATTAAATAATAAAAAAAGGTAAGAGAATTATATCGCTCAGACATTCAAATTATAGTTTTCGAAAGACGCCTGGGAGTCGAGTAAAAATATTTTAAATTTATTTTTAAATATAATTAAAATTTTAAATGTAGTTAGCTTGCTGTGACAATTCCTTTAATTTGATAAGATAATACTGTTGAAATGTTGCGTCCTGTTACGATAGGGTCATCGTTTGTACGTATTATCACTTCAAATGTAAAATAGCTTTGGTGATGTTCTGTAAAACTCACGATCTTATTACAAAAACAAAAATGAACACGGGTTAACGCGACTTTTACTAAGCAGTGTCTAAAATTTCAAATCTAGTTGAAGTCATGTTTAAAATACTTTATTACAAAAGCGTGTCCAAGCGGTCTCTAGTTAAACATCTGATTTAAAAATTTTATGCAAGCAACTCTGAATAGCATTCGTTCAATTTAATCTCATCATTCAAATACGTTCCATTACATACAGATATTTTGCAAAAAATTTCAATTTGTGAATAATATTTTTGTACAGGTCTTCATTAAGAAAATTTACGTATTATGCGTTAAATTGGTTATCATTACTGTAATATTTTAGTTAACAAAATGATGTATAAAATAAAGAAAATAAGCAATTTATAAGATTTACGAGTATATATTACGTCAAGCTTGTAAGATGGAACAATAGTATAATGACATATTAAATACACTGTCAGATGTCAATAGTGTCAAATAGTAGTAGTAGTTATGATTTACTTGTGAATCTCTAAAATTGTTTAATTTATTTATTTCTTCCAAATTTATTATACGCATGAAATTCATATGTTTTTACGAAATGTCTTTTGCCGGCTAATAGAAAAACAATAAATCACAACAGTAATAACATAAGAACTGCCAACTTAGACAAGTGTTAGAGAATATTTAAATTTTAATAATGTCTATCTGTAAACAAGGGTAAAACACTCTTTTGTGATCAAACTTTTTTGAGTTCAATGCGTATTTCTTTTTTGTAACAATACAGCTTAAGTTTTTACTGTTTAAGACGTCTCGCCTTTAAATGTATTAATGACTAGCGAATAACATAATTTATAATAATGACTGGATACTACGTTAGCGCCAACCGAAACGATATATTATTTTTGGCAACCAATTTTCTAATAGGTTAATACTGCCATTGTGGAGTAGGTAATTATATCACAGATTTCTTGCGATCATTTCAATGAACTAACAAATTGGTGGCCGTCCTGTTAGAACTTTCCAATGTGGCAAGTTTGAATTCATGCTTCGTCGTATTATTTCCCATACACTTCTCTATATCCAATATCCAAACTGTATTGAAACATTACAAAATAGAGAGCCAACTAACACAAGATTATGAATCTATACTATATCTATACTAATATTATGAAGCTAAATAGTGTGTTTGCTTGAACGTGCTAATCTTAGGAACTACTGGTCCGATTTGAAAAATTCTTTGAGTGTTAGGTAGCTCATTTATCGAAGCAGGGCTATATATCATCACGCTAAGACCAATAGGAACGTAGCACCAATGAATAATGCTTCAAAATCGTGGTTAACGTATGTATTATTTAAAAATATTTTCACTTTCTACGTAAACGAAGTCGCAAGTTAAAGTTAGTGTTAGCCCAAAGTAACTATTCAACACGGACGAAGTCGCGGGCAGAAGCTAGTCAAATATAAAATCCACTACATAACATTCCAAGATACCGCCAAAAACTCCCAAACGATATTTGCCACTGAGTATCGCTGACCACTTTTCACAACATTCCCATGGTACGGGGTGAATAGAGTCGCGTTCATTTGAGGTCAACGAATATTTTGATTAATTATTTTTTAATCAAATCATTTTGTTGATATGGTTTATTTTTATATTACATTGTTATTATCTGTAACATAAGTGGAAGACAAAAATACAATTTAAAGCGATGGAAACTATATTCCTTATATTTGATTAATGGTTAGTATAAAATACTTAGGTATATGCATTCATACTGTTCAAGAAATTGTTTGATTTTCACATATGTAAGCGCGATAATCTCTGTAATAAGTATTTTTGCATTTCATAGTCTATTTACTGAGAATGGTTAAAGGCTATCTGACATCGTACTACGTTCCTCGTGAGTGTGGGTAAGAAAGTATAGTAAATAACAACGTAGTAATGATTTATTAACTGCCTAGAGCAAGATAATCAAATTGAATGAAACTGTGTGCGCATTTGTTATATGATATGCATTCAAAACATGTTTACGTTTTTAAATATGTGTTTTATCTTACCTGTTAGTTACAAAAAGTAGAGTAAACACTATAATTAATTATAAACAAATGTAATGTTAAAGTTGTTTATAGCCCCTTAAACAGAATGTTTATATTTTTATACATAACGATAGACCGAAGATGAGGCAAAGTTCAATATAAAACTGAAAAAATGATAAATAAATTACTCACTGCTACACTATTTTCCGGGAGTTCATATATTGTACAAATAGACTCAGTGGCCTCATAATGTTCCTCCACCGAAACTTCAGGGTCTTCCTTTAACACTGAAAATATACTCTTGTATGATAACACTTTTTACATTAAAAAAACGAACGAGGAAAAAGGAAACCATAATTTGAGTTTAAATGACTGCTGACATAAAATTCTGAAATAACAAAAACTATTTTTAAACATTATTATAATCTCCATAATGTTTAATACTATATTTGTCAAGGTTTCATATTCAAACAACGCACGTACTTGCTGCTATTGCATAATATAATTATACCATCCGATACGATGAAAAACTTTGTATTATATTTAATACCATAAAATGTATTAAATACCGTTGTTAAAAAAAGATTTAAAGTTAATAACCTACAACAAAATATCGGAAGACATTTGGAAGTCAATGAGGCCAGTTGTTGTTGTGAGTTCAGTTGGTTAAATATATAAATTTATATTATATAAATTTTCTATGGAATAATAGAATAAACCTTATAACTTAATAAAGAACTTCAATTCCTTACCATTCATTTGCTTCGCATAACTGTGACAGGGTGTATGGAAAGTCAACCCACATGGTTTTAAAAGTCATTTGAGTTTCTTTGTTAGCCGAGGGCCTCCCTACCTTAAATCTAATCCTGGATCTAAGGTTTCAATATCCCGTTTTGACTAGACATTATTTTTTCTTTATTTATTAGTGCTAAATTTTACTTGCACACTATATAAACAAAATAGTTATATGTTTTTTTTTATTATAATCCAAAAATGCAAAGTTATCTAAGAGTAAATACACTGAAATCCAAAAACAAAGACGACTAAGAGGTGGTTTACAATAAGCAAGCATTTGAGCAGTCGAATACATACTGGCTGGTCCCGGAATATGACAAATTAAAAGGAAGTCGCTGTAACGATTGCTGTAATTAATAAGGTAATTGAATAAATCAATAAATATTTAGTTCGTCCTTCTTACGTCAAATAACAACACGGAAACTTTACTGCAGAAATAAATAGAATGCCTAATAATACCGATCTCAGTAAATAAGCGTCGTCAATTAAGGTGGAAGTATGTACTTTATAAGCGGAAACATAGGTGCCATACCGTAATTTATCATAAAATAAATATCTATTACGGTTTTTTCCGGTTGGAATAACAACATACGATTTTTGAGATTTTCCAGTTCAATCAACAGGAGTAGCGAATACTAAATGAAGTATTTCTTTTATTTTTTATGTCACAAATAGTTGTTAATTGAAACGGTCACATAACTATAACATTGGGTCTCAGAATTTCACGAAATAAAAAAATGAACGTCGTGTGGTGTCGTATTAAAAGTTTGATCGGTATTAGTAAGCTATTTAAAAAAAACGCTACGTAATCGCCAGCGCATTTGTGTGCGTTACGACGGTTTCGCGTCCCTAGCGGCTTACTCCTATATTTAATTCGCTACGTTACTAATGTTAGTGAAGCGCGTATTCCCGCATGGAGAGGACGGGACGGACTAATCTCTTTAAAAATATTCTAATCTTATAGAAAAAAATACCATTTCATTAAATGAAATAAGTATTACAATTATTCAAGTTTTAATTTTATCAAAATTTACGGTTTATTATGTTTTATTTCAAGTGGCAAATGCGTTCGAACTATTTGTTGAATCGATGACCCATTTTTTTGCCGTCGTTTTATAGTGATGTATTAGTACACATTTTCATAGTGTTAGAAGGAATCAAAAGGAATAAAGTGCTTATAATTAATATACACTCTGTATAAATCGAATAAATTTAATTGAAGAACATATATTTACTAATTATTTCAAAATGAAAACTGAAGAACTAAGTGATACCGAGAAACCCACTCCAAGAGTCGGTGAACTTAACTTTGAAGAAGCTTTCGAGGCGACTGGTAAGTTTTATGTTTTATTTTTTATTCGAAAAGTATCTATATAAAAATAGTTTAATCAAGATATCGTAACATAGTTTAAATAAGTGAAATTAAATGAATTTATACAATTTTGTATCTGTTATAGCCGAACGCAACTGAAAGCTAACCTTAAAATCGGAGTTTTTGACGGGATTTTAGTCTGTCATGTAGTAGATTTTGTATTTTATTCATAATCTTGTGTTATTTGACTCTATATTGTGTAAAATTGGTGGTGTTTTATGTAATATAGTTTGTTTATTGTGCATAAGTGAAGTGAATGGAAAATAATACCACGGAGCATGATTTCTGAGATGCCACAAAAACTCCCTGGAAAGTTCTAACAAGAGAGCCACCATTTTGTTGGAACATTGAAATTATTCATACGACACTTATTGTGTAAAATATGGTGCAATCTCGAAAACAAGAAAAAGAAGAAAAGAAGAACGTTAAAGTCCCGCTTTCGCTTCGAAAATTTCCATACACGCAACCAAATGTAATAGTTCAGATAAAAAAAATCAAGTATCAATGAAATTACTAAACGGAATACTGTTATTTTGCCAAACTTGAAAATTATCTTATGTATATTTTATTACTATTCATTCATTTATACATATAATTAGAATAGAAATCTATCATGTCTGTACTTTGATTTTTGTAAAAAAATTGTTGCAGGTGTCTAGGAATAAATCATAAAATACATTTCAATCAATTTTAGAAATGTCTGTCTGTTTGTTTGTATGATATTAAATAGGTTAAACATAATTTCATAAAAAACCCCACCTTTTACACCTACCAACATTTATCTCTGCATCACCTAATGGTTGACTGGCAGAGAATGCCTTAGGCATTAAGTCCGCCATTGCGTATTTAACGCATAATGTGTAAATAAATAAATAACCCGCTTCACTGCTAAAATACAACGTTCATGATGAAAACTCTTCAAGGCAATCACAAAGCATATCTTCGGATGACATTTAGTCATTGTTTCATTAAAATCGGTTCGGTCTATCATAAGTTATTGTAATTTTAATGACGTCACGACTAAAGTACGAGAGAAAAGTAGATAAGTAAATGACTTAATACATTTAGATGACTTTATTAATCGCAGTTTTTTACATAAAGTTTCACGCGGACATAGTCGCGGGCACAGCTAGTATTTCAATCGAGTTCTATCGTACGCTCTAGAGAACTCTCTCTGAGTTCTATCATACGCGCATCGCTCAAAAACTACTGGTTAGATTTCTAAAAAAAAATGTTTCTATTACTCATTAGACATTTGGTCCTTATTTAAAATATCACGATAGCTTCGTTTATTATATTTTTTATCGAATTTACTTATTCGCACAACGGCAGACCTTTACCATACTATGTAAAGTTCGCGCCAAACTTTTGACCGCTCTGAAGATAGTTTTGCAGAACACAAATTTAGGTATAAATACGTATTACATTATGGGTATAACATCGAGACAACTTAAATAAAAACTATTGTCAGTTTCCTATATTCATATTTTAATTTTGTTATACAATCAATCTCTTGATAGATTATATTACTCGGCCAATGAAAATAAACGCATGAGGAGTCTTATAAAATGTAAATAACAAATCATACGATTTCAACGCGCTGAATCGATACATTAAGTAGGTCTGGGGTTAACGACACCAGTGGACCAAAATTATGATGTCTCTAACCGTACAGATGTCCTTTAGTAAGACGTTTTATTTTTATTTTGTTTTTTTTTTTACTTTATTTTTGGCAATCAATCTTTTAGATTATTACTGCCATTGTCGAGTAGTTAATAGTATTACAAGTTCTTCCTCTATTTTATTTTTGGCAACTAGTCTTCTAGTAGACTATACTGCCATTGTCAAGTGAGTTTCGATATTACAAGTTTCTTGATATAATTACAACGAACTAACAAGATGGTGGCCATCTTGTTAGAACTTTCCATGGAGTTTTTGTGTCAAGTCAGAATTCATGGTCCATAATATTATTTTCCATTCACTTCACTTAAGCACAATAAATAAACTACATTACATAAAACACCACCAATTTTACACAATATAGAGTTAAGTAACACAAGATTATGAGTAAAAAATAAAATCCACCATATGACAGACCAAGATCCCGCCAAAAACTCTAGACGTTTTATTTTATTTGTACTCGTAAATAAAAATGAGACATTTGTCTATGAAAATTGTGGTTCTCTGGATATCTGTTTGTACTGGTTATCGTTTAAAACGATTGGACAAGTTTTGATAGGATTTTCATGATGGACGACTTTTCGTAAAATTATATGGACTAATTTATAGCGAATTTACCATTTGCCAAGATTCTAAGTAAAATGTGATGTTCTATTAGAAAAACAAATGAAATAAAGTTACCACTACAAGTTAGCTTAGGACTTATTGGCGGGATCTTGGACTGTCATGTAGTGGATTTGATATTTTACTGTTGTTCCCGGCGGACGATGTCCCGCCCTGATAATAAAAAAAAACTTAACAAATTATATATCTAAACGTTCCTAATGAATCACTTTATCTACTGGTGAAAACCGCATGAAGATCCGTTCAGTAGTTCTTGAGTTTATCGCGAACAGACAGACACAAAAACTCCCTGGGAAGTTCTAACAAGCGGCCACCATCCTGTTAGTTTATTGAAACGATTGCAAACCACTTGCTATATCAATTTGACTACTCGACAATGGCAGTAATAATCTACTAAAAGATTGGTTGCCAAAAATAAAATTAAAAAAGTTATCTTGATGTCCGGATTTCTAATAACATAAGCTATCAACATCATACTATTCTTACGAATTAAGTATCACTACGTATTTTGTTAAACAAAGTCCTCCGCCGCGTCTGTCTGTCTGTTTGCGATAGACTCAAAAACTACTGAACGGATTTTCATGCGGTTTTCATTAGGTTTAGGTGTATAATTTGTAAAGATTTTTTTTTAGAATCGTTCGAAGTATAACGATAATTGTTGGAATTGTCGAAAAAAGTCAAGCGGTCTGGGAACTTTCATCGAAAACGCTGTGTAATCTTCTTGAAATATAACAAAACAATTGAACAACGCAGGAGAAGTCGCGGTAATCCTTTAGTAAATAATGAATGTACAATTTAAACTGATCAAATTAAGATAAAGTTTTCATTAAATTTTAGATTGGAAATATCCGACACATTTTGACACAGTAGTATTCTGAATCATATTAGTTTCTAACAAGGCTAAACAATTGTGGCTGATATATAATTTTAAAAATATATAATTAATGGTAAATTATGTTAATATAATACAATTTATATTATGTAAAATCATTACATGAATCGATTATGAATTTAGACAGCATATAATGAAGTCCGGTTCTTTAAAAGTTTATACGGATATATATTTTATTTTATTTTTGGCAAGCAATCTCATCGTAGATTATATTACTGCTATTGTCGAGTAGGTAATAAAATTATGTTTCTTGCGGTCATTTTAATGCACTAACAAAATGGTGGCCGTCTCGTTAGAACTTTCCAGGGAGTTTTTGTGGCAAGTCAGAATTCACACTCCGTGGTATTACTTCCCGTCCATTTCACTTGTGTACAATAACCAAACGATATTGCGTAAAGCGCCACCAATATTACAAAATATAGAGCTAAATAACACATGATTATGAATAAAATCCACTACATGACATTCCGAGATCCCGCCAAAAACTATACACTGTATTTTCGCACTCCGAAAAAGATCTGCCACTCGCAATGTCATGGCCTGTGCGTACTATTAGTTCGTTCTCGTTACGTGTAAGTTATTTCTATGGTAATTGCTCCGTTCCTAAAGATCCTAGCGTGATGTTACAATATCTATAACCTTTCTTAACAATTCATCTTCTTATCAGTATTATAACGGAGAAACTGTATGTATGGTTATGAACGGATGTTTGTTTTTAAATAGTTTATAAGTTTTATCGTGTGACCATAACCTCATCTGCTGATAAATGACGACACGGTCTAAGAAGGCAAACATGCTAAAGCTAGAGGGACTTGCTTTCAAGTGCAGCTGTCGGAACACACCAACAGGCGCTTGGCGACAGATTTTCGACTTGAAACTCTGACCCCTTGTCAGCAAAAGTAAGCGAAGCTCGTACCCCACTCTCATGCTTACGTAAACATTTACATACGTAACGACTAAATTTTACAGAAAATCCGAAAAATAAATATAAAAGAAAGAAGATATTGCTGTGTGCTGCGGTAATTACCACCCAGACCCCCCCCCCCCCCCCCGCCCCTTTTTAGTACTTACGTAATACTTGAACGACTCCATATAGTGTCAATATTCATTAAGACACAAACGTAGACGAACTCTCCAGCAACTATTAGTAAGAGATATGCAAAAAGATTATTTCAAATTTGTTTAAAATAAAGTATCTCTTTACGGTTTATAATATTGGTGTAGTAAATAAGAGAAGTGCGTCAAATTAGTTAAACGATTATTGCAAAATTTTTGCGCAGTGACGGACAACATAGCGAGTTAATAAAAACGTGCTAATAACAAAATTTTATATATTCCTCTTGAATACAGTTTGTTATAAACGATATTAATTAACATATATAAAATAAAATATGAATCTAAAATGCTTACGTGAATACTGTCAACAGTGTGATATGTATCCTCCAGTTTTCTCGTTTTAATATTGTCTACTTTCACAATTTATTATGACGTACAACATTTACAATGAGACTAGCGGTTGTCTGCGATATTACATTCTTTTTTCTACGGTAGTTTTCGCCCTGTTATTGTCTTTTTTAAAGCAGGAAGATATTTCATATAATAATTTCTAAACCTATTACTGATATATCGATAATACTATCAATTTTGGAATGATGTATATGTTCCATGTACGTTATAATCGGTCCTGAAGTAAAAGTTTCTGAAGATAAAGGGAAGTTTGTAAATTTTTCGCGTAAGACATACTAGATGGATTTTGATATAACTTTACAGTGATACATCTTATATATCAGAGTAACATAAATGTCAAAAGTTATAAAGATATTGTATAAATTGATCAAAATATAACGATAAGCGTTAAATAAGTTTGAAAAAATCCTGCCATGCCACAAACCAGCAGTTCCAGCAATATACAATATGGGACCTCGCGAATCATTAAAGACCAAGTTTCAAGAATTCGGTATCTTAACTCTACTCTCCCAATATATTCTTGATAATGTGTGTCCGCAATAACTTTGAAAAACTGGATTTCGTAAAAAAACCGGCTTGATCTAGATACTAGAAACTGAGACAAACTGGTCGTCTCATGTTTCACACTGTAAAACAAGTAACGGTTTTTAGGAAATAGTGGTAGGTTTTGTAATAAAGTTCCAAAGCATATTACCCATTTCCCGGATTATCAGTCGAACGCTATGTCAAGCGGATTTTGGAGTCAAAAGGCTATTATATAGTGGATCAATATGTGAACGATAGTGATGTTTGGAATTGACTCATCTCTGTGCATCCACTAAAAACGATTGTGACGTGTAATGTGTTCTTAATAATAGGTCTTTACCTATGAAATTGTCGTTCTGCAGTACTGGCCATTTCAAATGAAAATAATTTTTGTTTGGCTAAGAATTCTAATTTCAAATTAATTTTATTTTAAAAACATGGAATTCTTTTTCCAAAAGTAGTCATTTGTTTATTGATTAGTGTTACATTTTCAACGCATTTAAATCTTTTTTGTCATCATGGATACGTTAAAAATTCGAGTAATTATGGAATATGAGTACCGTCGTGGCAGCAACGCGGCACAAGCGGCACGCAACATCAACGACGTTTACGGAGCTAACACTACAAACCAACGCACCACCTGTTATTGGTTTACTCGCTTCAGTTCTGGGAATTTCGACCTGTAAAATGAACCTCGCGGTCGTCCGAAGACTTTGGTCGACAATGACGAATTAAAGGCGATTGTGGAAGCTGATGATACACAATCTACGGCTGAATTAGCAGCAGCTTTCGACGTTAGCGTCAAAACAATATTGGTCCATTTGCGTCAAATTGGCAAGGTAAAAATGCTTGACAAATGGGTGCCCCACGAACTCAATGATCGCCAGCGCGAAGTACGCGTCGAAACGTGCCTTGCACTGCTCAACAGACACACCAATGAAGGAATTTTGAACCGCATTGTTACCTGCGATGAAAAATGGATTCTGTTTGATAACCGCAAGCGCTCAGCAAGTTGGTTGGATCCTGGTTCAACACCTAAACAATGCCCTAAACGAAAACTTACCCCTAGAAAAGTGATGGTCACTGTTTGGTGGTCTAGCGCCGGTGTGATTCATCACAGCTTCTTGCCAAACGGGGTGAGCATTACTGCAGATGTGTGCTGTGAAGAACTGAACACAATGATGGAGAAGCTGGCACATCTCCAACCAGCATTGATCAATCGTTCGTCTCCGCTGCTCCTGCACGACAACGCGAGACCTCATACTGCACAGCAGACGGTCTCCAAGTTGCAAGAACTGGGGTTGGAAGTTCTCCGTCATCCGCCCTACTCACCAGACGTTGCGCCTACAGACTACTACTTTTTCCAGAATTTGGATAACTCCTTGGCGGGAAAAAAATTCAATACCCGAGAGACAGTACAAAATGCCTTTGAAGAATTTGTTGCCTCCTGTCCATTTCTTTAAGAGGGGCATCAATAAACTGCCACTGCATTGGCAAAGCTGCATTGATTGCATGGGTGATTACTTCGATTAATACAAATAAAAAATACATGAAAAAAATTCGTTTAAATTTTTTCATACAAAACGGCAATTTCATAGGTAAATACCTAATATTATTATATATACGAGTATGTTAAAAAGATAAACTCAATCGAGTTTCTTGCCGGTTCTTCTCGATGACAGGGTTGTTTTCCGAACTGGTGGTAGTTTTGACGTTCATAAGTGCCTTCTTAAAGCTTAAACTGAATAAAGTTGTTTTTTGATTTGTTTTTGATAGACGCAACACGGTAACTGTGCCCGCGGTTTTTACGCACATAGAAAGAACTGGAAACGCGGTATTACGCAATAATTTCGAGTTATGATTGAAACGGTGCGAATGTGCGAACGTTTTTTTGCGTCGGAATTATTTTTAACCGACTTCAAAAAAAGGAGGAGGTTATCAATTCGACTGTATTATTTTTTTTTTTTATGTTTTTTACCTCATAACTTTGGACTGGGTGAACCGATTTTGATTATTCTTTTTTTATTTGAAAGCTGGTACTTCCCGTGTGGTCCCATTTCAATTTGGTTCAGTTCCGACAACGGCATCCAGTGCAAAACCGTATAAGTTTTAAATTTGCATTAATTATGTAAACGACAAATAGACGAATAACTCAATATCACGCTAACCGATTTCGATGATTCATTTTTTATTGGAAAGAATGTACTTCAAGGGTAGTTTGATGAGAATTTGGTTAGGTTCTGATCATGGGATCCGTGACAAAGTAAGAAAACTTTCATGAAACGAGCCTACTCCTTTATTAAGGGCCGGCAACGCATCTGTGTTTCCTCTCGTGTCGCAGGTGTCCATGGGCGGCCGTGATCACTTACCATCAGGTGACCCGTATGTTCGTTTGCCACCAATATTATAAAAAAAAACTCTTCAATTCTTAGGAGCCTATTGTGCTTATGTTCGTTGCTGTGTTGCAACATGACGCAAGCATTGTAATTATATTACTTAAGGTGTACGATGGAAACGATGGTAGCCGAGTTGATGGTAGAAGCTATCGCGGATTATTGATAAGGTTGCGTTCGTACCAAACGTTACTTATTGTACAACCAATTGAAACCATATCGCATACCATACCGATAAATACCATACCGCAAAAATGCGCATATTTTAATACACTTAAGGCGGAACGGAGTTCGCGGGCACTGCTAGTAAAATATATTTATGTACACTAAAAATGGAAAAATAAAGTAAATTTTCAAAAAAAAGTATTAACCGACTTCAATATCAATCAAAAACCCATAAGGCACTAAAAAGCAAAAAATAAATAGTTTATCAAATTAACCAAATTAAATAAAACATATGAATATGTGTGCTATCTAGAGATGTATTGGAAGTCGGTGCGAACCGAAAATCATATCATCTACATAGGTACAAAGTTTAAGTCCACTCTCGCGTCTCTGTAATACATTTCTACCTGGAACAAATTTGAAATTTCGGTTGGCACCGACTTCCAATACATCTCTAGGTAGCACACATATTCATATGTTTTATTTAATTTGGTTAATTTGATAAACTATTTATTTTCCGCTTTTTAGTGCCTTATGGGTTTTTGATTGATATTGAAGTCGGTTAATACTTTTTTTTGAAAATTTACTTTATTGAAGTTGGTTTTTATCGCGATAGGTACAAGATGGCCACTACTAATTAGCTAAAAATGTTAATGTTAACGCTTCTTGAATTTTGTTATCTTGAACGCTATCTCATTGTCAAGAATACATAATTAATTCTATTATTAGTTGAGAACAATGAATTTAAATTACCTCTGTAAATATTTCCACTTTTTATTTGCCTGTGTTTTTTAATGTTGAATTATTCTTCCATATACCGGGTTAATTTCAATATATATGCGTGTTTTATTACGAAATCGTATAAGTAATTACTTAACAAAAATATCATGTAATATGTAAAAAAATACGCGGAACTAAAAAAAGTTGTTTGTGTTAGATACGAAGCGTGTTTGATTTTTGTGATATATAACTATAATCTGTAATTTGTGACGTATTATAATTTAAAAACATAAACGCCTAGAAGTTTACCCAGTGTTCTGAGATTGATTTGTACCTGCAATATTTCATCTGCTTGTATCATCTATAGTAACATCTATACTAATATTATAAAGCTGAAATGTTTGTTTGCTTGAAAGCGCTAATCTCAGGACTCGATTTGACGCAGTTTTCTCGCGTGCCCCACAAGGGGCACACGGGGGAACCGTACCAGGGTTGCCCCACTGACGGTGGATTCTCTCGCCTCCCGCCTAAACGGGAGTGTTTGTTATATATTGATCGCCCCCTCATATCCGGTGGGCGAGAATGGCCTCATCGGCGCCATCTGGCGGTGGTTTTGGGTGATAAGCGTCTATTTTGTTGAGGTTGTCGTTTGAGAGTCTTGGCCATCGGTCTGCAGCTCTTGCAGGGCTCTCAAGCATTTCTCAATTATCTCCGGAGTGGTTGCGGCTGCTAGGGTCTTCATAAAAATAGTAAGAGTTTTCTGGATGGAGTCCTCTGTCACTTCGTGGGCTCCTCCGTTGCGTTTTGGCAATCTTTTTGTTTTTTTTTGTGGGTCTTCTCTGGCCGGGGTCGTTTGCGGGGGCCATCAGGCTCCCCACCGCCGACGCCTCGACCATTGTAGACGCTGTGTTCTCGCGCTCCTCTTGCCGTCTGGTGTGCCATCCGGACGACGGTCCCCGCTCGGCTTCGGTGATCCTCACGGGCTCTGTGTCCTCTGGCAGGCCGCGAATCGCAACCTTGAGACTTCTTTCCATGGCGAGCGAGTAGGTGAACGAACTCACCCCTTCCACTTGGTTCAGGTATTCGTTGACGATCCTATGTTCGTCAAGGTTAATTGGAAGGAAGCGTACTACGCGTCCAAGCGCGCGCGCAGTCGGTGTCCGTCCCAGCATGACCGCCAGCCGCCGGAAATGCTCTCGCCAGTTGGGTGGGCTCTCCACGACGATCGGCGGGCAGCGTTGTCGATGTGTGTTGCATGTTTCCGCGGCGCCTCCTTCTGATAGTGGATTTCGTTGTGTATTCGATGTCTGGGTAGTCGAAGTTGACGGGGACGCCGCTATCGTAGCGTAGGATCGCTGCGATTGCGTTGGTGCAGACGCATGTGGCGCCCCGAGGCTTTCTGCGGGTATAACGGTCATCTTTTGGGGTCCGCACGCATTTTGTGCGATATAAATGCAGGCGCTTCTGGCGCCCCGCGGCTCCCAACGGGTAAAACCGAAACTTCTAGTTCTATGGGATGTTTCGATGGGGGCGCTAGTGGCGCCCCGTGGCTCTCGGTGGGTATTTCAGGAACTCGCGGCGCTGTAGGCTGGTTCTCTGTTGTAGGCGCCAGTGGCGCCCCGCGGCTTTCGACGGGTATAGCTTGAGCTTCAGAGTGTTCCCTAGCTTGTTTAAACTTCTTGCTCTCAGGCGTCTGAGCGTCTGGCGAGTTCGGTGGCGATCGTTGTTGCAATTCTTCGTCGCGCTTGCGGCCCGCTTTTTCTATACGCGGCTCCAGCCGCTTAAGTTGGAACGGAGGGATTTCTGGGAGTATTAGACATCCCGTTATGGGAGTTTTCAGGGCCTCAATGTCAGGATCTCGGAGTTTGTAGCCTTTGTTTTCTTGCTGCCGGATGCGCAGGTAGAGCGCTATCCATCGTTTCAAGGTTTCGGACGGAGCTCCAGTTGCTAGTAACTGGGCGAAAACGTCGCAGTCGTTTTCGTGTTGCTTCGCGCGAAGTAGCGATGTGACGTACGGCGGATGTAGCGCCTCCTCGGGCGTATAACGAGGTGTAGGCTCCAAGGGCTCAGGAGAACGGGATTCAATGTGCATAGCGGGTGTCGTCAGTGTTGGTGGAATATCGGAGTCCGTGGGCAGGCTTGTGGTCAGTCGTCGTGAAGACGAGGCATCTGGTTGGCCCTGAGAAGGGCCTTTTTTTCAATCTCCCCGAAACCGTTGCCGGTCGGGAAGAGGCAGCACTGTTGCGGCGCATTGTCGCGCAGGACTAGCGGAAAAACGCGGAACTCGGGTGCGGAACGTCCTCATGCCCGTGACAACGGGGCAATCCTAATCTCAGGAACAACTGGTCCGCTTTGAAAAATTTTTCAGTGGTATATAGCCCATTTATCTAGGAAGGCTATAGGCTATATATCATCACGCTAAGACCAATAGGAGCGGAGCACCAACGAAGAATGTTTCAAAATCGTTTTTTTTCCTTTTGAGCTTGCGCTGCTTGTTATTAGCCCTAAGTAACTATTCCACGTGGACCAAGTCGGGGGCAGGAGCTAGTGTTTTATATTTATATTTACGTTCGTTTGTTAAAAATGAAATAACACATTATTTAGATGGCGATTAATACTGTCCTAAAGCCACAAGCCAACTCCATCTGGATCCGTACAATGTGTGTGTGTGTTTTTTGTATTAAAAAAGCAACTGTTTTTTACACTATTAAAATAAGATGTGAATATCAGTATTACAATACATAACGAATCCAATAAAAACATTGGCGATTTAGTGACAGGTTTTTGGAGTCATTACTGAAAGTTTTATAGGTTAGGTTACGGTAGAAAAAAATTAATTATCAACAATTTTATATTATCGCTCCTCTCGTCTTTTTTGCGAGCTCATATCTGAATTGCAAATTAACTCTTGTCGTGTAATCTAACTTTTTGATATAAAATTTATAGAGGCCATTCGTTGGAATGATTTACTTGATGAGGAACATAATCCCGCATATTTGGTGTTAGTAGTCCCGCATAGTGGTGGTTTTTCATTTTTATTGTTATTTTGCCGTGGCTGTGTTATTTGCCTTTCTATAAACAAACAAAAAAGTCGAGACAGTCATAAGGACTGCCGACAGAAGTGAAAACTCAAAACAATGGAATAACTGTGTTCTCTTTTTAATTAAAAAAAAATATAGTATGAATTATTTAAATTTCATAATTTGTAAAACGATATTATTATGATTAATCTGGTTTTCACATCTATCGGTACTCCCATCAATAATTATACGCATTTTTATACAGTTTATGAATTAATCGAACATATGTTGGGTAGTACAAGCTCAATATGAAATATCAATATTACACGTACACACGTCGTTGCTAGTCTGACGCAAGCGTAAATACGTCACGAGCATGTCGGCCACGCTTGACTAGCTCGTCGCTTACAGTACAGTACAGTACAGTGTACAGTACAGTGAGTTCAAGAACCATGTCAAGCGGGTTTTAATATCTAAAGGCTATTATAGAGTGGATCAATATGTGCACGATTGTGACGTCTGAAAATGGCGTCCCTCTCTGTGCATTCACTAAAAACGAATGTAACTATTTATGTTTTGTAAAAATATATAACATGAAGAGATAAACCAGATCGACTTTCTTGTCGGTTCTTCACGATGACTGGTTTGCTTTCCGAACCGGTGGTAGCTTTAGCGATCATAAGCGCCTTCTCAGGGCCTAAATTGAATAAAGTATATTTTGATTCTGATTGTCATCCTTGGTTTCAGGATTTCCTCAAACTATTCTTTTACAATTTCAGTGAGATCCATAGGCACCATAGCTGCTCGCACTCTGAATGCACATATCTGACTATAGGGAAACGGCATGGTACTGAAAACAACAGTTAGGAGGACATATTTTAATATAATCGACATGCAGCTCGTTGAAACGATGAATTTAAACTTTAAAGTAATAAATACTCCGTTTGCTATTTAATTTTCAAGGCAAGAAAATAGTTCTGATATTGTCATTCCGTAGCGAGTCTCGTTAATCTACTACCAGACATTTACCCGCAAGCAAATAACAATGCACTCTATAGGTGAAAGTTGAATGGAATCTTTATAATTTTAGTATAGACTAGCTGACCCGTGCAACTTCGTCTGCACCAAATTGGTTATCACTTGTGCCAATTGTATTTTTAAACGCGAAAAATTTTCATATAGGTAACTAAAACCTTATTGCAGCCACACCATCGGTTTCCAATTGTGAATCCAACTATCAAGGGACTCAATCAAACATATACCCAGATGGTATGTGAGAAATCTTTTAAAATAAGCCTACAACCCGTTCGTAGCAACCAACATATATTGGTGGTAATGTGAAAAAAAGCTTTAAAGGTCTATGGACCCCCCAGTTTCTAACGAAATTCCTTTCCCTTTTTTGTAGACGTTTACTATACAGTCAGTAGAGTTTACATTATAAAATATCAAGTTGATAGAGTTAAATTGCAAATTAAACGATAAAATGTATTCATAAAATAAAATAATGATAAATGAAACACTCAATAATATCATAACTATTTTCAACTTGTATTAAAACTTTTTCACACTCCATTGTATTGAAGAAAAATATAAATATTAAAAAGATATGAGCACGACGCGTCAAATGTCACTTGCCTGTAACTATTTGTCTAAGAGCTAGCAACGGTTTCGAAAAAGAAAATAAGCCAGTTTTTATATATCTTTATGTTCTTCCGAACAGAGTGCGGGCTACCTGGCTGCCGGTAAACGTTGCGTTTATTAGTGCATATCGCACCTTTACAGGCAAAAATATTGATTTTTATATAATTTTTGAATGTTTTGTTTTTTACTAACTTAGAAACGCTACTAAAACATGAAATTATCAGTGCCAGACATTTTTGTTATTAACAATAATGTGCCCGATGCTATTTTTTTTGTAAATAAAATAAAGTATGTCCAAACCATGTTAAGATAGCTGTAATTTTAATATTATTATTATTTATTTTTTAATGAAGGCTTAGTTGCCTTTTCGGCTATATCGCCTAAGTGACATACAACTATATAACAATAAGAATGACAATAAACTTAACAATAACTTATATTAATTTTGTACAATTCTTTAGCATCTTTCGAAGTGGGGTCAGACAATAATGAATTGTACAAACCAGTGTGGAACGAACCAGAAGCATTAAGCCGAGATCTAATATCTTCGTTTCGAACACATTCTGCCAGGATGTGGTGCACATCATCGATGAGCTCACAACTCTGGCAGAGTGGTGATAGTACTTTACGCATCAGGTAGGCGAACTTTTTACATCGGATGTGTTCTGAGCGTAATCTTATTCCTGTGATTGCTTCCCGACAGCAAATCGTACTGTCATCAATCTATGGTGACCTTAAGGGGCGTGGCTGAATCGTTCTGTACCATATTCGTTTTGTTTTAGAACGCTCATTAAAGTATTCCTTCCAATGCGAGCAACAGCTATTTTTAAATACTGAGCATACATCCAAGTAAGTTGGTAAAATATTAATAGGAGCACCTTCGGAGGATCCTTCTCTAGCTAAAAGATCAGCTCTTTCATTCCCAGTTATACCTATATGAGAAGGGATCCATTGTAAAACAATTACTTTGTTCTTTGCTTTGAAATCTAGTAATTGCTTCAAAATAGTGTATGTAGGCTACCGGTATTACTCGAAAAGTCGAGGTACATCGCGCTACGTGTTGAAGAACACTTTTTGAATCGTATAAAATAACAATCTTAATGGACTCAGTTGATAGTGCAAATGATAAGACCTCTGCAATTGCTATTAATTCAGTGTGCATAATTGAAATATTTTCATCAATTTGAAATTTCATAAAAGTTTTGGAATTTGACTCAAAAAATACGGCTCTTAAATAATTACCAGCTTTAGATCCGTCAGTGTATATTTTAACAAAATTTTGATAATATTTATTTATATATTGAAGACAAATATCTTTTATTTTAACAACATCATATTGACGCTGTGGCTTCCAAATACCATCTACATTTATTTTAATTATATTGTGCAAATCAATGTTATCGACCCAGGTGTGTAAAATGAACATTTCATGTTTTATACTTGTTTGACTTGGAGTATTTTTATATTGAGAAAAAATAGCGGTCTTTTTCTTTTACGCCAATAGAGCGATTGGAAAGAGGTGGACAGTTCTTCTGATACATTAGTTAGTTCGTTCTTTTCGAATTACTTAAATTTAAATAGAATTTTGCCAGCTTAATATTGTCTCCTAAGATGTAACGGACATATGCTCAATTCGCTTTCCATAACATGGATTGGAGTACTTTTAATGAAACCCCCGATAATTCTCATGGCCTGGTTTTGAACTTTTTCAAGTTTATAGAGGTTAACCTGAGCACTACTATCATAAAGAAAGCTGGCATAGTCAATTTGACTGCGTGTAATATTGAAGTATAAACGAACTAAATGTTATGGATGAACACCCCAATTAAAACCGGCTAATGCTTTGAAAACGTTTAGAAACTTAGAGCTAGATACTGCAACTGCATTGATAGGTTTACCTCATTTTATGTATGATAAAGATAGCGATAATTGTGGAAGCGCCTGTTATAGACGCATGTGTTCAAGATGACGTCAGTCTCAAGTCATATGTCTACGTTTATCGTTGTCTTTCGTTTACGGTGAAATCTCAATATCATAATGGTTAATAAAATGAAATATGTTCTTTGCAATGGAAAAAATAAAATGGTTTGAAATGAATTATTTTATTTATAAAGAATATCATCGGGCATATTATTATCAATAACAAAATTGTCTGGCAGTGATAAATTCTTGTTTTAATAGCGTTTAAAAGTTACTGAAAAAAAAAGTTCCTTAAATTATTTATAACGCAAAATTTTAACCTGTAAAGGTGTGATGCGCATTAAAAAACATAACGTTAACCGGCTACCAGGTATCCTGAATTCTGTTTGGAAGGGCATAATATATCTTCATTTTAAAGAACCAGCTTTTCTAAAATTCTTGTTCTTCCAACATTCCTGGCTCTTGTACTAAGGTGTCGTAAAAAAGTCTAGTTACATTAACTACAATGTATTGTCTTTCGTTATCCTGGAGAACCCCTTGCGTTTTATGGGACAAAAAGTATCCTAAATGTAACCTTGGAATATTAGTTATTATTGTGTCAAGTTTCGTTAAAATCGGTTCAGTACTTTCAGCGTGATGCGTGTTCACAGGGACAGAAAGACAGACAGACAGACAGACAGACAGACAGACAGACAGACAGACAAAAATTGTAAAAAGATTATTTTTGGCTTCTATATCGATAACAAAGACTGCCCCGATCAAAATTTTCAAAAAATATTTAATGTACAGATTTGACCTTGCTACAGTTTTATTATAGTATATAGATTATATAAGATCATAAATTCCTTATATATTAACTTCCATATATTAAACGAACAGGCTTCTTAATTTTACTCTTTTGCTTTATGTATACTTATAGAGGATTATAATCAATTAGAATGTTTAGTTTTAAATGAACGTAAAACGTGGAACGAATACTGTGAAAAAACTACTTAAAATAAAACACATATATAATTATAATTACATATTAAATAATCAAGGAAGGCCAAATTACAATGTGTCGTTGTTCAGTTTTGGAATAATTCTTTTATATTATCATAATTATTTAAATTTTGATTGCCTTTGTTACCTGAATTGATGCCACTAAAAGTATCCGCATGTTCTGATGTCGTGTTAGCTTCTACCAAACACATTTTACTGAAGTTTTATCTCTATGATCGTCCCGATAAAATAACACCAGCGAATGGTCAGTGCCCCTCCAACTATTCAAACAAAGCGTGGTCTCGACTGCTCGACCATTCCCACGTAACTATAGATCACGCCGCCGTGGTCTAGCGGTAAATTTCGCTCCCGCACACTCGCCGCGATACCCCATGGCAACGGCTCAAACCTAGATTCGATCCCCCGGAGTGGAGGTTTTGAGCATGCTACTAAAGCGATACAGTGAGACTAAAAATTTACATTCGTTAGTTCAACACACACAACACGGATCACCCTCACATACGTGCACACACGCAGGTAGAAGGAAGGATGATGGAAGGGTTTTCTTTTTGCCCTTTTTGTTTTTCGTACTTGGCTGTTTTAGTTTAGATGCATTGATACAAATACATGTTTGAATTCGTGATGCACACATACTGGTATATTTGTGCAAAAATAGGAGGAAGATGTACTTCTGTTTTTAACCTATTTATAGTAGAAGATAGATGATATATGTATGGCAACTAATGTTGAATATACATGTACTTACAGAGTTTATTACCTTCAGTGATTTTAAATATTCGCAATATATTTTAGCGTCAAGGATCTTAGTTACTTTAAACTAAGAGGTTCTATTTTTTAATAACAGTATAATGACAGGTCTTCGATGTTTTCTAAACTCCGTACGTAGCTGATTTTTTTATTCATTCGTCGTTTCCGGGTTTTCATGTCAGATTACGCAAGTAGGACTTACTAGAAAAAAAATACTATATTGGCAGCGAATTTCTGAGTGTTAAGTCGTTTGTCCATCAATAGATGGCGCTGTACAATGTCTTGGTTCAGCTGTATCGTGATGTCAAGAGGAACTCCAAATTTTTAATTATACCGCTGCCTGCTTACGCATTCAGATTTCTACATCCCAGGTGATGGGGTTTATTATATCCATTTAATAAGCGTTTCTATCACCCAGTCGAATATCGCCAGATTGTCATAATAAAAGTGGAGTCCAAAAAAATATCGATAGATATGAATCAAAGTTTTATAGATGATTCTACAACCCGTATCATTGTCTTATCACCGATTGTAATTAATTATATTTTGTAACCGACTTCAGAAAGAAGGCGGTAATCAACTCCACTGTACTTTGTTTTAATGTTTCTTACCTAAGAACTTCTTGATTTAGTTTTTGACAGGAGATATATTTATAATTTTGCGTTATGACATGCTACGTAAGCATGACCGGCCGTATTGCGCTTGCGCTGCTTGTGTCAGACTAGCTACGCGTATTATAGGGGCCTGTGTACATGTAATATTGATATTGTGTGGCTCATCATACGTTTGATTGATTATTAGACTTTATAAATGTGTATATAATTATTGCTCTGAGTGCGAATAGATATAAAAATCAAACTAACGCTAATAAATTTAAATTTATATCAAATTCTGAAATGTTAATATTGTCATTCACACTAATGAATTTGGAAATTCAAAACAGAACACATTTATTGCATTGTTTTAAGATTTCATTTCTCTCGGTAGTCTTTATGACTGACTCGACTTTTTTTTAAAGATTATGATCTTGCTTTTACATCGGCCACCCAACATGTATCTAAATAATATTAATATATTATATTATATTATTATAGAACTAATGTGCTAGTGTAAAAAACTTTACATATGGAAACACACCAAATCAGATAACATAGTTTGGAACATAATAGCTGTTACAAATTCTGAGAATTTCTAGTACGGCTCGAGAATAGGGGACGAAAAGCAGACCTCGGAATGTAAAGTTTTAGCGGTTCTATTCTGACTAATTTGCTTAAAATAGAAAGTCGCTGAGATAGGTAGGTATATTAAAACATAGTCTTAGTATCTCCACTTCTTGGCTATAAATATTAATTTGTAGGAATTCATAAAATAATTTAAATTCAACGCAGGTGTTCCGTTGCCTGTTGTTTTTTATTTAATTATTCCATCAAGTCATCGAATGTTCTGGATTATGTAACGTGGCTATATCACAACATCCTAGTCGGCCTCCCGCTGTGGAAAGGATTCAAACATGAGTTATTTAAATAAATGGACCGTTTATTTTGAAAGTGGTGTAAGTCCATTTTTGAGTAAAATGAGCTATCACGTAATTCATGCTTAATTTAATGTAAATTTTTTATATATAACCAGTCCATGTTTAATTTCTCAAAAAAATCCCATGTTTTGTACAACTTAAAATCGGTCGGTAAATGAAATTGCATAATCATCGATTATGAAAGTGGTGTAAGTCCAACTGACAGAGGTAGGTGGCATTGCAGATGGATACCGATCAGTGTTTTGTTATTTTTCATTTATTTTATACTAGCTGTGTCCCGCGGTTTCACCCGCGGACAATTTGCATTGTTTCCCCTCCGTGTTTCCACTACTCGTAAGTTAAAAGATAGATATCAAAAAAATAGAGAAATGTATTAGAAAATGTACAGCGCATAACCTGTGAGAAGAAAATAAATACGAGAAGGCTGTATGACTCCGTATCTTTGCCCGTATTTTGGCGAATTAAAAAAACAACTAAAACAACAGTAGTAAAATTATCAATTTATTACCTCTACGTCCTGGAAGACCGTTAAAATTTGAAAAAATCGCCCTGGAGCCTTTGTACCAAAATGCCAGACCTATTACGTACGAAAAATATAAAGACATGAAGCAGCTACTACCCTATATACCTCCGGTGCATCATGCATATTTTGAAACACTACCACATGCAGAGAATAAGTAAATTCTTGTAATCAGTATCTTGTAATGACAATGTAATTGCCGTCTAGAATAAAATTTTATGTGTTGTTATGCGTATTTGTAAACAAAATTATATTAAAATGAAGTATATTTTAAGCGATATTTGATTTTTCAAAAATGAAATTAAACGATTTTTACAATTGTCTAATTTTGAAAGTGGTGTAAGTCCATTTACAGCACATAAATATGTGTTATAGTAGTCTAATTAGCCAAAAACAAATTTATATAAACAAATTAAATGTTGATAAAACAATAGAAACAATGCCATACCTCATATGATTTGCCTGTATTTTTAAATCAACAAATATAGTAACCTTTAATTTTCTCGAAACAAAAGAAAATGGACTTACACCACTTTCAAAATAAACGGTCCAAATCTTTATTAATTTTATGCTTTTTTTTTTTAAATCTTATTTACTCAAATGTCTAATAAATAATGCCCCTCATAAAATCAAGATTCAATCGTTTGTTAGCAAATTGCGTTGTGTCAGTGTTGTATGTTATATTCTATCCCTATTGAATTTCACTGAGACATGTTAATCATTTATTCTCATTGATATATATTGCATTTTTTTAAAGTATATACAGAATTATTAGTACACTGTTGTTCCTTTACATAGTAGATTTGTAGTACAATGTGACAATCTATCCCATCAAAAATATGAGAGTCAAGTTCAATATTATGATATATGACTTGGTTGTTGATTTCAACGACGAAAGAAGTGAGATCTGAGTGAGTTTCAAGTTCAATGGTCAGTTCTCAAATTTATTTATAACTAGCTGACCCGTGCAACTTCGTCTGCACCAAATCGGTTATCACCCGTTTCAATTGTATTTTTAAACGCGAAAAATTTTAATAATCAAATCAAATCAAATCAAAAATACTTTATTCAGTTTAGGCCCTAATAAGGCACTTATGAACGTTAAATACTACCACTGGTTCGGAAAACAACCCAGTCATCGAGAAGAACCGGCAAGAAACTCGATCGGGTACATTTTTTTAACATATATTCCCAATACATCATACAATGCTTTTAGTGGATGCACAAAGAGGAGTCAATAAACCTAAAACCTGACTGCAACCACACCTACGGTTTCCAATTGTGAATCCAAACTATCAAGAGACTCGCTCAAACATATACCCAGATGGTATTTGAGAAATCTTTTAAAATAAGCCTACAACCCGTTCGTAGCATCATCTACCGGGTTCAATTAAGATAAAAACTAACCTATATAACCTATTGGCGGTAATGTAAAAAAAAGCTTTAGAGGTCTATGGACCCCCAGTTGGAACGAAGTTCCTTTCTCTTATTTGTAGACGTTTACTGTGTACAGTCAGTATAGTTTACATTATAAAATATCAAGTTGATAGAGTTAAATTGTACATTAATCGATAAAATAAATAATGATAAATGAAACACTGAATGATATCATAACTATTTTCAACTTGTATTAAAACTTTTTCACACTCCATTGTATTGAAGAAAAATTAAAAATATTAAAAAGATATGAGCACGACGCGTCAACTGTCATTTGCCTGTAACTATTCGTCTAAGAGCTAGCAATGGTTTCGACAATGAATTTCAATAAGCCAGTTTTTTATATATCTTTATGTTCTTCCGAACAGCGTGCGAGCTACCTGGCTGCCGATAAACATTGCATTTATTAGTGCATACGCACCTTCACAGGCAAAAGTATTGATTTTTATATATTTTTTTGAATATTTTGTTTTTCACTAACTTGGAAACGCAACTAAAACATGAAATTATTATTGCCAGATATTTTTGTTATTAACAATAATGTGTCCGATGTTATTTTTTTAAATAAAATAAGTATGTTCAAACCATGTTAAGATAACTGTAATTTTAGTATTATTTTATTTAGACATAAAAGAGGGTAAATTAAAAATAATATGTATAGAACAACTTAGCTATAGCTATAGTTTAGCGCAACACTAGCTGTATGATAAAGATAGCGATTATTGTGGAAGCGCCTGTTATAGACGCATGTATTCAAGATGGCGTCAGTCCCAAGTTATATTTCTACGTTTATCGTTGTTTTTCATTGTTTACGGTGAAATCTCAATATCATAATGGTTAATAAAATGAAATATGTTCTTTGCAATGGAAAAAATAAAATGGCTTGATATGAATTATTTTATTTATAAAGAATATCATCGGGGACATTATTGTCAATAACAAAATTGCCTGGCAGTGATAAATTCATGTTTTAGTAGCGTTTAAAAGTTACCGAAAAAAAAATGTTTTTAAAATTATTTATAAATCAAAATTTTGACCTGTAAAGGTGTGATGCGCATTAAAAAACACAACGTTAACCGGCTACTAAGTATCCTGAATCCTGTTTGGAAGGGCATAATATATCCTCATATTAAAGAACCAGCTTTTCTAAAATTCTCCTTCTGCCAACGTTGCTGGCTCTTGTACTATGGTGCCGCAAAAAAGTCTACTTACGTTTACTTAGTACAAATTTTTGTCTTTCGTTATCCTGGAAACCCCTTGCGTTTTATGGGACAAAAAGTATACTAAATGTAACGTTGTAATATTAGTTATCAAAGTCTACCCCGATCAAAATTTTCAAAAAATATTCAATTTACAGATTTGGCTTTGTTACAGTTTTATTATAGTAAGTATAGACAACATAAAATATGTTATATTACTTATACTTAAGTACGAGAGAAAAGTAGATAATTAAATGTATTTAATACATTCAGATGATTTTATTAGTCACTGTTTGTTTACATTAGGTTCCACGCGGACGGAGTCGTGGGCACAGCTAGTTACTATATATTATTATTATAATTATACTAGCGGGCCAGGCAGACGTTGTCCCGCCCTGATTATGAAAAAATCCTTGACAAATTATATACTAAAACGTTCCTCATCAATCACTCTATCCACCGGTGAAAACCGCATGAAAATCCGTTCGATAGTTTTTGAGTTTATCGCGAACAGACAGACAGACAGACGCGGTAGGGGACTTTGTTTTATACTATGTAATGATAAGTGCTGCCGATCCACCCCAGTATTGTTAGACCTACGATCGATCGACTCTAAGAGCCTGCAAGTATGTTTGATTCGGGATTGTCGTCTAGGTAACTCCCACAAAAGCGATAAAAGAAAGTGATGGGGGGGGGGGGGTTATTCTAGCCTAATTGTGAATTAAATTTCACTCGCGATCGACCACTTGAGCACCACTGCCGTAATACTTTCATATATATCTTCTTCTATACATATAATAAAAATGAAGTGTCTGTATGTAATATCAAAATAATTTTTTTTTACTGATTGAGTACGAAAGTATACACGCTACTGATAACAAAAATGCAATTTTTAAATTTTTTGTCAGTCTGTCTGTCTGTCTGTTTGTTCCAGCTAATCTCCGAAACGGCTGGACCAATTTTGACGGAAATTTCACTGGCAGGTAGCTGAAATTACAACGGGTTACTTACGGTACTCTAAATTTGACTAAGTGTTAACCGCGGTTTCGTTTGCGATGGTATCTCCAAAACAGTTATACCGATTTTCACGGAACTTTCACTAACAAATAGTGGACATAATAACAAGTAATTTAGTCTATTTTAATTTAGACTAGCTGTTAACCATCGCTTCGCCCGCAGTATTATCTCCAAAACGGTTAGACCGATCTTCACAAAACTTTCATTGACAGATATAGGTCTTTACCTATGAAATTGCCGTTTTGTATGAAAAAATTTAAACGAAATTTTTTCATGTATTTTTTATTTATATTAATAGAAGTAATCACCCATGCAATCAATGCATCTTTGCCAACGCAGTGGCAGTCTATTGATGCCCTTCTTAAAGAAATCAGCTGGACGGGAGGCAACAAATTCTTCAAAGGCATTTTGTACTGTCTCTCGGGTATTGAATTTTTTTCCCGCCAAGGAGTTATCCAAATTCTGGAAAAAGTAGTAGTCTGTAGGCGCAAGGTCTGGTGAGTAGGGCGGATGACAGAGAATTTCCAACCCCAGTTCTTGCAACTTGCAGACCGTCTGCTGTGCAGTATGAGGTCGCGCGTTGTCGTGCAGGATCAGCGGTGACGAGCGATTGACCAATGCTGGTTGAAGATGTGCCAGCTTCTCCATCGTTGTGTTCAGTTCTTCACAGTACACATCTGCAGTAATGCTCACCCGGTTTGGTAAGAAGCTGTGATGAATCACACCGACGCTAGACCACCAAACAGTGACCATCACTTTTCTAGGGGTAAGTTTTCGTTTAGGGCATTGTTTAGGTGCTGAACCAGGATCCAACCAACTTGCTGAGCGCTTGCGGTTATCAAACAGAATCCATTTTTCATCGCAGGTAACAATGCGGTTCAAAATTCCTTCATTTGTGTGTCTGTTGAGCAGTGCAAGGCACGTCTCGACGCGTACTTCGCGCTGGCGATCGTTGAGTTCGTGTGTTTGTTTTACATGAAGTTTTGTGTTGCAGTTTCAAATATAACTACGAGATAATTTGTATCATATTTTTCTTCCAAAAACAACAGTTTTCTGTCCATCCATCGCATGTCGCATTACAGCCGGCTGCGAAGTAAGGGTAAAGAGAAAGATGCTCGACAGAGCAACCAAGGCCAATATGGCGGCGTTTTGGCTCAAACCAAACTGATTAAATCATGTAAAAAAAATGTGGTCAGTCTTTCACAAGCGTCTATCATCTCAACGATTGAAGTTATTATGTATTCCGTACTCTAATACGCATATTGAAATTAAAATGCGTAGTAGGATTTCTTATCTACTATTGATCTCCCATTATCATTCCTGTTTTCCAATTATTAAATTAACATTAAAACCCCGATTTTAATACCCTAAATCGAATAATTTTCCGAAACTGTACAACTGCATCATCATTACATAGTAAGTCCCCTACCGCGTCTGTCTGTCTGTTCGCGATAAACTCAAAAACTACCGCACGGATTTTCATGCGGTTTTCACCGGCGGATAGAATGATTGATGAGGAACGTTTTAGTACATAATTTGTCAAGAATTGTTTCATAATCAGGGCGGAGCAACGTCTGCCCGGCCCGCTAGTTGTTTTATAAAAGTATAGAATTTTATATAGTTTATTGATTATTAATATTTACTACAATTACCATTTTTAGTAACATAATATCATTAAAGAAAATAGCCAGGTCAGTTTTCTGGCATTTAATGTCTTAAAACGCCCAGTGATCGCACCCATCGTTCCAACCCCGCCCTAGCACCGCCCTAACGCCGCCCTTACTCGTTATTACTCTTTCTCTCATTGTCCCCAGTTGCAATGTCCCCAACAATTCTTATATTACTTCAACGAAACCGTTTACAACTAATTATATCCCCGTTTAGTTCGCTTTTAATATTCAATTATCTTATAAAAAATACATAACGAGAAAAAGTGAAACACGTTTTGCATAATCGTTTCGACTCGCAAAAACACTATAACGTTCGTTTTTGCCGCGACGTCATAAAACACTATAACGTTCGTTTTTGCCGCGACGTCATAAAACACTATAACGTTCGTTTTTGCCGCGATGTTATAAACGTTAGCCTTTTTCTGATTGTATTATTATTTATAATAATCAGTTACAATGTTCGGTTTTAAAGAAACTCGGAATGTGGAACGAATTGGACAAAAAAACAAGGCAGTAGAAATAAAACACGCAACTGAATATAATAATTAGATATTTAATACGGGTAACTTACATTAATTATGAAGGCAAAATTGTAAGATGTATCACTCGTACAGTTTTAGAGTGAATTATTTAAATTTTAATTAGTCATATTGATGAGACTGCTAACGCACAATACATGCGTGTGTCCGGACAACACGTCGTCTCCTACCAAATATGTCTACTACAGTCATTGATATACAAAAACCCAAGATGCACACTTAACATCGCACATCCAGCACTCAAAAATGAGTGCATTATCCAGTCATTTGAAATAGTCTCGCGTCGCTTGCGTACTTATAAAAACAACTTTAAATCATTCAGGTAAGGTTGAATTTGCAAAATCGTAAGTTCATCACAACTATAACTACGTATGTATATTGCGGCCGGTTTTGAGCACTACTTTTATTCGAGACTGTGTGTCTTGGGTTTTTATATGGAAATGACTAAAGTTGTGTTCAACTACTATACTTTATTTTAGTGACATTAAAAAACTGTCGAGAATTGAAAACATGTGATAATTCTTTTTCCTATTACCTCTATATTGGGAGAGCGTATCTTATAGCAGTAATTTATCAACAATGTCTGTTGCGCGATAACAATATTGCTAATATAAATGCTATCGATAAATATTTTGATCGAAAATAAACTATTGCTTTACTTTTTTATTTCTGTCAACATACAATGCAACAGAAACTTGTTTGATGAATCCGAAATACATCTGACAATGGAATTTAAAATCTTGTGGTTGCTAATGAAACTATTATGTTTGATCTTTATAATTTTCCTTTTTTTATTTGAGAACACATATTTTTTTCCGTCGTCTTGAGATAGTATGAATTTATTTCGACATGGCTCTTCCAGAATCAATTATAGCAGTCAAGTCTAAAAATCAGTTGGCTATTCTGTGGTTACACTAGTCATCTTATATACATTCTGAATCATAGAAAGCATAAAAACGTTAGCATAAACGATAGCATACTTAATAAGAATTATGATAGGAAAGAAAAGTTAGAGAAAGTATAATTTATATTCTTTTATATTTAAAAAAAAAATAACTTTATTACTAGTAATCTTGACGGTCGCAAACTGGTTAACAACCTCGTAGCTAAATATATAAAATATTTAATATAGCAACTAAACGTATTAATTATATACTAGTTTGTTTATATTAAGAAATCTGTAGTTCATTCTGTGCATTAATTTTTTGTCGTGGTTTGTTTTATAATTAACTGTTGTAAAGGTCACTAATCACGAATGAATTGTAAAAATAATTTTGTCTGTGTGTTTGCATGTTCGGACTTATTAAATACGGCTTTACCCTTTTATATGAGCTTTTGTGCATGGGATATATAGGTATGCCATTTAAACAATTTAATGACCTATATTAAGATTGAGAGTTTATATTTACAAATAATAAAAAATATGCTAAAAAAATTGAAATTTCATTTCACTTGCGTATTTTAATAAAATGGTCTACACGTTACAGTACTATAAAAGTTGACAATAATACTGGTATTGTGTAAAAAAAAAAATTCTTATGAATAAGTATATTTTTCATGAAATTTTCTATAAGGGAAGTATGTCGTTCTAACAGCTTAGGGGACATTCAAGTATTACATAAGTACTGATGGGGGGTGGGGGTCCTTGATTTGATTATTTTTGATGACATAAGGGTTGGCGGTGTTGGTGGTGATTACGTCAGCAATATTTATTTATTTAACCAGAACAGATTTGAAAATACTTATATAAAAGTTTAAATAAGCATGGGGGGGGGAGCTAAGAGCATTGCCTACTTTTGCTGATCAGGGGGAAGCGACAGGCGGCGGTAAGAAATTACAAAAAATCTGTTTACGTAATACTTGCACGGTCCTTTATTCTAATTATCAGTCATACTTTTAATAATTATAGGATACTAGCGGGCCCGGCGGAAGTTGTCCTGTCTTGATAATAAAAAAAATCTAAAATTCAACCCCAGCGCCACCTACCAGCTCCAATTATGAATTTAAACCATTCTTGAACACTTACAAAAAAATTCATCACAATCTGTCCAGCCGTTGAGGAGGAGTTCAGTCACATACACACGGACAGAAGAATTATATGTATATGCATAGATTATAATAGCTTTTACCCGCGGCTTGACTTGCGTTAATATATGTATATCTGACCTAACACTCGGAGATGTATTTTTTCTTGCTGAACCCTTTGTCCTTTTTTATACCTCAGATAACGTGTATGCAAAATTTCATGAAGATCGGTTGACTAGTAAAGGCGTGAAAGCGTAACAAACAAACTCACATTCACATTTACAATATTAAGTATATTATAATGGACGTTATTTTGCACTTTCGCCTGAAATTGACTGGTTTCTACCACGTCTCACTGTACCTGAAAAATTTTAATTTGAAACTAGTAATAATCTTTCTATATTAGTATAGTCCGCGTCATAGTTTTTGATCGCTCGGTTCGGTCTTGTGCATAGTACAGTTAAGAGGTTAATAAAAAACAAATTCAAAATATTAGTATAGGAATTTAATAATTACATTTATTAATCTTTAAGTTGTCTCGATAATTTATATGTACAATATATTAGGTTTTAATGAATTATGATTCAAGTCTATATTTGCCTATTACATTAAGTACTACGAATTTAGCAGTATAATGGCTACGTTGCTACTTTCAGAATGTATGAATGTATGAAATACTTTGTATGTGAAATGAAAGTTTGATTCCGATTCTGTCGTCTTGTAAACGGTTTGACAGCTAGTTTACGAAAACCTGTTTATATGAATTGAGCTGACATACATACGAGATACACACAGACATATAGAATATTTACAAGGGATTAGAGATAAAAATGAACAGACAATAAAAATGAAATCATAACTGGGGTAATAAAATAACAGTAAAAACGAGAAATTGAATAGCTGAATAATACATTAATAGACAAAGCTAGAATATTAAGACACCACATTTATCAGTTATAACAAATATAAATAAGAAAAAGGAAACAACGAAAATAGCAATAACGTGTAATTAACAACAACAAAACTATTCTGAATGCGACTGTACTGCAACTAGTAATGATAGGGTACATACGTCAACGTGGCTGCAATAGGGGGCGAAGTACGAGGGAGGGCGAGCCTGCTCCCCTTTCACCTCATCTACGTCCCTCCGATACCTAAATTTGTGTTCTGCGCATCTACAGAGCGGTTACAAAGTTTGATGCTGACTAAACTACAAAAAGTAATTAAAAGCGCGTTCTTGGTAGACGATTGAACCTGACGTCGGTTGAAACTGACGTCAGTTGAAACTATTGGTATGTAACTGCAAAATATAAAAAAAAAACATTAAAATAATACATAAATAACGTCCACTGTAAAATTAATGATGGATTTCGCAAAGTAACGCCATCTTCAATCAAAAATCTTAATTATGTAGTCATAAAAAAATCCACAATTTCCATGATAATTTACATTATTCGAAATCTAATATTTTTTTATTAAAAGAAGTTAAATAGTTTTATATTACAGAAAGAAAAAAATTATCTATATGTTCTAATTATTTTTTATGGCTATTCAGAAAAAATGGTGAGGCCAATACGTTATCAGCTTATCGCAGTGTTTTTTTAATGCTAACAAAGCTATGCTACCGGCAATGAGTATCATCCGATATTTTATAAAATTCCTAGATTGTATACAACTTAAATGTAACTTCTATATTTTTCTACGATAACATTTGTATCATACTACAGTAATATGTATTCGTATATTTAGTATCTTTTCTTCTACATAGATAGATATTTCTGGTGTGTGTCTGTCCGTAATCCTATCTTAAACGGTGTGTCCGATTTTGTTTTTGTATTCATTTGACACTTAGACGGTTCTTAGCTATAGTCTGATTTGGTAGATGGCGCAGCTATCGTTGTCGAGAATTTACTACCATTTATTTATTTTCCGAAATTCCTACCGAAAAAAATCATAATTCTTCAAATTATTAGCCTCTCAACTCTCTCGCATTAACTACTCCGCCGATCACCGAGAGATTTTACATGAAGTCCTGGTACATTTACATACATAGGTACATTGAAATATCATCTAGAAAAAAAGTACTGCTCCGGACGTACTGATTGAGTCTGTATTATTACTGCCAACAAAGCCGTGAAATAAAGTGCGTCTTTACGTGGGACAACGTGCTTTGTGTTACAGAATACGTTAGAGTCGATGCGGTCAGGGATGCCAATGAACACTTCGTAGGTACTGTCACTATTTATTTAGGCAGAGCTTCGCCTTACAATATTTTGTACATAATAATGCGTAGATATCACCGACATGTTGCCTTTTAAAGGCCGATCTATTTAAGCCAAAGCAATCACTATTTACACATAATTCCGCAAAATAATTTAAGTAACACAAAAATAATAAATAATGAACAAATTAATGTTATTTAAGCTATACAATAATTTTATATAATTATTCTTATTTATGTATCTCTAATGTGTTTCGACAAATAGATCAGCGACATCTTGCCTTTTATAGGCCGAACTATGTATGTCAAAGCAATTACTATTGATTCATAATTCTGCAAAAAAATTTAAGTAACACAAAAATAATGTTAACAGTTACAAACTAATGTTATGCAAGTAATAAATCAATTCTATATAATTCTTATTTATATCTAACTAGCGGGCCCGGCAGACGTTGTTCCGCCCTGATTATGAAAAAATCCTTTACAAATTATATATTATATATAATACAAATTATATATATTACATATTATATTATTACAAAATACTAAA